>UZAN01039519.1:70942-104899 GCA_900618425.1 Echinostoma caproni
TGGGGGAGGATGAGGAGGATGGGAGGTGAATGAGTGAATTCACAAACTGCTTTTAGGCGCACAAAGGGGGGATTATGCAGACGAATTCCAACCGCCTCTGCGGTGACCAGGATGCGGTTTTTAATCGGCTTTGATCTACGATCCCAAACACTTGGATATCAGGGAATGCTATACTATTTGACCTGTGGAACACTCGGCTAAGTTCGGACAGTTGACGAAGCTTCATCTTGTTGTAGTGAGAAGGCAGGAAAATGGGGATGATAGATCAATTAGCGAAATTATGTTTTGATAAAATGAAAAACGATTGAAGTTGAAACAGGAGAGGGGAACAATATATCCGTATACTGCATTTACCTATACATAATAATACAATCCGATATTTCCCCCTGTTACACGTATAGTCTGTGTGAATCGAAATCACTCTAAATTGTTTTGACAATAGCAATTTGCCATACACAGCTATGAATCGTCGGGTGAACGATCAACAGTATACGTTACCTTGGATTGCTGAAATTGCTGTGCTCATTTGATCATTGGATGATCAGCTGATATTCGCGATTTGAATATACGTGTATCCGATTATTTTTGTTCGCTAATGACCACCTCCAAAAGCCTCAGGATGGTCGGAGATGAGTGTCTAGGGTTGCGACTGGTCACCCCGTCCTTGCGTCTTGCAAAATGATCCCATACGACCCAGGGTCTCAAATAGCCTCTGCTGAGGAAGCCCTAATCACTACCTTCTCGTGGCGGAGGTGTTTCCTCACTAAAGTGAGAGGACGAAAAGCCGACGTCGGGGGCTATGATTGGGTTGGTGGAACATCTAGGGGATTTATCCAAAAACCCTGATTCCAAACCAACCGAGAAGAGACGTACGAACTACACACACACCTTTCCGGTTGTGGCAATGGTCACCGGCCCAGTTGGGCATTGAGGTGTATTGGGCACCTTGGACAATTGACCCCGTCTAAAGGGTGCATGATCCGATGAAATGGATACCGGCTCCCAATAGATTGAAGTTTTCACACCGCACCGCTACCTTGCAGGTCAGACTTTGGCTAGCTGAATGCTCCGGTTTTGAATGCCTCAATAAATTTTCACCTGCCTTGGCTTGGGCAAGCTAGCAGTATTCCGCCCACAAGCAAATCATGGAACGTTTTTCTTTTTATAAAAATTACTGTATCTTCATTTGCTTGGCACACAGTCTGGCTTCTGACAAGTGTGAAATAAAATGATATATACAATGACCACCTCGACAAATCCAAGTCCTGCACACATCAATGCTTTCGGGTGAAGAATCACTTCTGTCCGTCTTACAGTTCAATCATACAATGCGTGATTCTATGCCAACAATCAGGGAACTGTTTGAGATTACGATGTTCATCTTGTTGCGTGTTATGATGGGGGTTAGTGCTCACCAAGACATGATCGATGAATTCCATCGATTTTCCGGAGATACTGATACTGTACCCACTGGACGTGGAATGTAAAACAAGGAACCTCAGTCAATCTGATGCGATTTGAACAAGTCAACCCGCGGAACCCAAAAAACTAGGTCGAACATTTCAAAAACATAATCAACCCATTTTTGAATATATTTTGACAGTTGACAAAATCGAATGAAAATCCATTTACACTTTTGTTGTACTGGAAATCAGGAACTGTGCAATTCTTCTAATTCCATTGGACTATCATGGTTTAACAAGAACCCAAAATATCAAGTTGGGTGACACGTTTTGTTGTGACTGATGACCACAGCGTATCTGACATGTTCCGTGTGCCATCTGTATATGCGTGTGCGCGTGTCAGTTTTCCAGAGCATTGGTTTCTGGACCACTTGGACTTGTGAAACTAAGACATTATGGTCCGAGAACCCCTCTCTGTCCCGCTCTCTTTCTGTTGATACACTGAATCCCAAAACGCCTGGGGAGCAATTGTCTAACCGTTTGACATCTTAGGTCTTTATACTACTACTACTACTACTACTACTGCTACTACATTTGTACACACAGTTTCACAAAGCTGCGTGTGTTTGACATANACGGAAGCCATATTTCGCCCCCTCCCACGGGAAGCTTACTGTCTGTCACTATGCGCACCCGCGCATTTAGGTGTGTGTGTGTGTGTGTGTGTGTGTGTGTGCGTGTTCATGACTCTATCAAGTACTGATTCTATCACCATTCAGATGTCCAATCAGCTGACCACCACCGCGTCCACCAGCACCACCATCTTTTCGATAATGACTGAGCGAATGCGCACCAGTCTGCGCAATTCCAAATTCGTACGTTTTTTTATATCTTACTCATTCTTGGGTGTTAAGTTCTTCACGAGGATTGTGTGTGTGCGAGTAGCAGGTGAACATAGGTGAGGAGACAAGTGTGTGTATGTGTGTGTGTGTGTGTGTAGACTGACAAGAATAGAATGTTTGTGTGTTACACGGACAAAGAGGCAGAGAGAGATGGACCGTGACAAGTGGATTTGGGCAGCTGTCACTTGAAACCGGACAAGAGAAGATGAGGACGAACAAAAGTGGGTAGGGCTAGACGGAAATGCAGCTGAGCGACCCGTAACTCCGGGGTAGATGGGGATAGAGAGCAAAAAAGTCATTACAGATTAGGAGATGTCATCTTCTCAACCACTAGGAAGTAATCATCATCATTAAGATAATTATTACTAATCGTAGTAGTAGTAATAGTACTCACAGATTGGTTGTTCAGGCTACGATCATTATCAGTCAGATTGACGTTCTTATCTCCTGTGTGTGTGTGTGCGTGTGTATGTGCATGTGTGCACATGTTTTATATGACTAACTGTCGGTGTGCACGGGTTAACCAGATGAAGTGAGCGTACGTAGGATAGAAGAAGCTCATGAGTCAATAACGGTTAGAATTGAAGAAAAAATAAATTGATTTTGTTACATTCATGTAACACTTACCGGTCCGGTATTACATGGAGAGAAAGTTTTCATCATGAATGATACTGAAAAGATGGAAAATGGCTGGATGGCTGAAGAACCTGAGGTAGAGAGAGAGAAATCAGTCGATGTTCTTCTTATCACACTTACTGTGCTTATCCGCCATGTACTGTGCATCAAATCTTGAAGAAAGGAAATGAAAACCTTTAGCATCGTTATTACTCGACCCATACGGTTGTAAAGCTGTATTGCCACAGGAACTGGGAGGAAGGGTTTTACGGACCGTGTGGGTACAACTATACTTGATCCGACTTCAACAATATAACGTATGACAGGCATTCACCTGAGCTACAAACAGGTGATAGATGGAAACCCCATTTATCAGATCAATCTGGTGAACCTAGAGTCTTTCTGTGGAATGTGCTCACCCCCACTGGGACACTGTCACGCATTGTGATGTTTGTGTCAAAACGAAACCTTTCTCAACAAGCACCGTACAATTGGTAGGCTTTCGCGTACGGGAACATCCTCAGTAGCACAGTCACTAGTTACTAATCACAAAAATGCTCTCCACTAAGTAGAAAGACATCACTTGCAAATCTCATCACTAGGCCGGACACTAATAACGTCATTCGTATTTCTGCTTCCCTTTGAAGGACTCAGTAACTGTCGGTGGCTTTAGTCGAAGTCAATCACCGTCCCTCCATCCGATTCATTTATCCATTGTCTCTCACTTTCTCAGTCAGCCCTGGTGCGTTCGCACATTTGAGCGTGCATCAGAGCGAATGTGCGCGTGTATGTATACTGATTCCTCTCCACAATTGGATTAACCATACGCGGCGCGTGTGTTATTCTTCAATCCGATTGGTTCAATTATCACGTTAACGCAAATCAGTGCTGCCGCCAATCCGAGGCTGGGATCCCAATCTTTGGGGGTAAGCTGACTACTGCAGTGCACATGTGCCAGCTAACGCACACACGCACACATCACTTATTAGGCTTACGGGGAAAAAAGGAATGTGCATAATTTCGGTCCCCCCGGAGGCATGCGCGCACCGTGGTGGATGACATTTTTGTGGTTCTGCTGGACGGTGTGAGTGTGTGTGTGTGGGTTTGCGTGCGTCTGAAAATTGCCGACGGAACAATCACACACACAATACAGACCAGTAAATCTCTACACGCGTGCGGTCGTATGTCTCTTTACTCGTCGCTCGACAGGCTGACTCCAGTTGGTGCGTATATTGCGGTGTATGCATACAAGGTCGTGGAGACAAACACTCGTCAGTGTAATACCCAAAAGCGGTTCAGACATTGAAATAGCAACACTGAATTACCGGACCGTTATTCGATTCCAACGAATCGTAGCGGATCCGAGCAGGACTATTGTGCATTTCGAACCGTCGATAAGCTTATGGCCCGGTCATCCGCCAACAATCCTCTGTTAACTGTGGACTCAAGCAATATGACCGGACCAATAACAATATCTGGCCCACCGCGGGCCACCATTTCTTATCCTCCACCACCGCATCTCGTACCTCCTGCGCCTCCACTTCCACAATTCATCCAGTCCGTTTCAATGCATTCAATCCGTTCACCAGCATCATCTTCATCCCCGTCAACGACATCTGTGACCGTGACTCCACCACCACCACCACCACCACCCACAACGAGTGTAACTACACTGGGTTCGGACAATCCCAGTGGTGTGCCACCATCAACTCTGAATCAGGACACCAAAATCGACGTACTGTCTCCGAATTCAAGCCCCGGAGATCCATTCCTAAGTGCGGTTGGAACAACCAATTTCACCAATTCAGCTCTGGATTTGGTACAAAAACGTTCACACGAGGAACGTTCCACTTCGTCATCCAGTTCCATAAACCTGGACAGTACATTAGCTCGTAGTCCAGACAGAAAACTACCGTTTTTGGATTTTTGTCCGACTAAATGCAGCACAGTTGTCCACGGAGAGGACGAAGACGAAGATGAGGATGAAGATATGGATCCCGGGGATCCCGGATCACAACCATCGGATGCATCTCAATTACGCAACGGAACCGAAGTGAGCGAAAAACGTACACTGGCCTATCCGGCATCAAGTAAGTACACTAGTCGGCTCGCCGACCGGTATTTTAATCGTTGTAAGTGTCTAAACATTTTCTGAATAATTGTTTTCTTATGTCGAGACAGTATACTCCACGAAGGATGGAGAAAATGTAACACGTCTGGAAATCTGAATTTACAATTCTGAATCTGCCATTAAGCAATCTGATTGGAAAGTTATGAACAATATGCGAAAACTAAGTGTGAATAGCATACTGGGGGAATAAACGATTTCTCGATCGTACCATATATCGCAAACGCGATGTGCATGAACAGAATTATTTCATCTTTTCAGACCTGTTGTATTAAAACAAATTGTACGTGACCAATAACAGGTCATATGATTACTCATTGGGAATCAAACTATTTTCCTGTACATGTGAACTGTTGAAGAGATTTAATTTTGCCAGTGGTATAACAGTACAAAAAAGACAATAGCCTACATATATTGCCAAGACAATAAATGACAGTCTATGGCAATCTATGGTTGATTGAAATTTTTCTCTAAGGTCTCTTAATTCTTACCCTTTTTCGGTATTGCATTCACAGTGGAGTCTGTCGATTTTGTATGCATTGACTATCTATTTTCATTCCCAAAAACATAACTGGAAAAGCTTCAAACCGCAGAAATCATCGATTCATCCCATCGGACCCCCTATGTGTAGTACGCTAAAGTTATCGATTCGCTTTGNTTCGCTTTGCAGCCTAATATGATTCTTATCCAGTTGAACAATAAAACATACGGGGCATAATCTTATCTGGTACGTTACAGTCGTTTGATGTTTCGAGTTGTACATTCAGACTGCAGTGCTGCCTTGCATTCCAACTAGTAAGTACAGGTCAAGTACAATAAATTGTGGGTATCTAAATGGTCATAACCACAGACAATATCACAAACGATAGTAAAGTGAAATTGACGGATCACGTTCAAGGTCAGAATGTGTTCTTGTGCTCTACTCCATGGTAGTTGGATAAAAGACACCGATATTTCGCTGTTTGATCCGGAAAAACGTGCCAACGTTGTTCGGATGCAGACAATGAGAGGAACGAACGTTTTGCTAAACCTATTACCTAACAATACATAAGATCTTAAGTAAACCGTAATACAGAGAGAAAGAGACGCGGACAGTTTATACGAGGGAGTAAATATTCAATTATTGAACTCCATTATTGGCTGACACAAACAAACACACGAGTGCCTAATTTAGTGGTTAGTACCTGACATGTAAAAGATCACATTGTTCTCCTTTTCTGTTTCTGACCCTCTCTCTCTATCTCGCTGAAATTTGACTATCCCCAAGTGATACCGTTGATCGGATGGAATTGATCATCCTTTCAAGTTCACCTTCACGCACATTGCTCAGCTCTTCCAGTCAACCATACACTCATTATGATCATGCATATCTTGGCTTCCGAGAGATACCGGTGACTTACTGATATCCCCTCCCCCCCCAGGCATGAAAGTGATTTCGAGCACATTTTAACCTTGTTCTCATTTCTATGGCTCCATGAACGATTTAGGATACAAACGGATTCATACACACACACACACACACACACACACAAACACACGAGGTGAGAGAGTGTGCGAAACATTTTTGTCGACTGATTGACCACACATTTAACAGGTTCGGACGATCAGTATTACGACCGGAAGATAGAACAAATTTCGAGCATATTAGATTAGACAAGTCAGCCTAGGGGTAGTTGATCCCTCGCCGGTCAGTTCAAGGTTTTTCTGCGCGTTATGCAATAGGGTATGGCTTCTTCGGTAAGCTGTTCTAAATATGGACCACTGGTTGTGCAACCGAGCGTCAAAAAACAAAAAGAAAATTGATGAAAGAACAAGTTGTTTAGCGCTACACGTTTCAGTCTGGATAGGAATGTGCATGTTTACGATTAAGCTGTGTACGACTCGTCAATTTGGCCGTGTACTATTTCTGATTTGTAGAGGGTTCGAACGAAAATTCATCCAAATATCTGTCGCCGGGCGACTGTGCGACTCACTTTATCTTACCACTCAGACATAAGAGATCAAAGCAAATGCTGAGTTAATTTGACCTTCACTCATCCCTTTCGATAGTTCGTGACCACAAATATCGTTTCTCATTTTCCTGGGCGAAACAAACTTTTGGAAATACTCATCCGATCCCCTCGATCTAAAAAGAAATTCTTTTGTCACAAAAACTCCGACGTTCTAAATGATAGTTTTCCAATTTGTTTGTATTTCACACGAGTCTAAAACAAGAGCACCAAAGAATAAAATGAATCGTATTTGGGGTTTACAAAATACGTTAAGTTTGCCATTAAAGATTTATGCTTGACATTTTCTCGTTTCGCCCTTGCGAACTTATAAGGACCAGGGTCGACAAATTTCTCTTCTGCTATAAGTCTGTGTCTATGAGGGTTGAGAGGTTGATGGAATCCGTTCTCGGAATGCTGTTACCCCTCCCCACATGTTGCGATGGAATTTTCATGGACCGAGCTTCGGCTCCTGATTCAAAGCGTTGTTATTAAAGTCCCCACTAGGATACACATTGTTGATGTCAATTAGTGGAATTAGAAATATCAGCTCGTTTATATTTTGCTGGTAGTGATTGTGTCCAAAGATCCAATTGCTTAAGCACTTAATGTATTAACTTTGAAGTTTGAGGACCGCGTCAGTCAGTGTAGTCGACTCATTCAAAACTGTTCAGTTCGACACAGTCTGGATTTGTTTTTCTCACTGAAACAGGCTTGCTTTTTGTCACAAACCTGATGCCGATATTTTCCTCAACCATAGAGAGAGAGAGAGCTAATCTGGGACTCAATGTTTAACAGTTGTCGAATATTAGTGCATGTCTGGGTTGAAAACTAAATGAGCATAGCGGTCTTTGAATTCCAATTGGCGCTGGATGATGAGCTCCGAGGGCATAGCACTGAAAAAACAAAGACCAAAGAACTTCGGCGAGTCCAAATGGAAACACCAGGGCAGCACAGAGATGTGTGTGTGTGTGTGTGTATGGGTGGGAGGGGAAAGTAACCACAGTTTCCTCAGGACTAGTGTCCACATTCATGTAGATTATCTATTGCCAGTCGAAGATTAGAATGTCATCCGGATAGTGGATTGGTCAGCGTTATTGAACCCATCAACGGAATTGATACGACTGGTGGCGGTTGGCAAGCGGTAGTGACCACGCGAAACCAACGAAGTTGCTGAGGAGAATTTTTTGAATTTATCTTTCATTTTTCTGCTCTCTAATCCAAATGGGAGACCAAAAGTGGGCAACCAAAATCGGCGCACGAAAGTGCACAGTTAATAGTTGAAACTGAAACTGAACTGAAATATTTATATATTACAGTGCAATAATCTTTATAAAAAAGAAAAGCGTTCCATGATTTGCTTGTGGGCGGAATACTGCTAGCTTGCCCAAGCCAAGGCAGGTGAAAATTTATTGAGGCATTCAAAACCGGAGCATTCAGCTAGCCAAAGTCTGACCTGCAAGGTAGCGGTGCGGTGTGAAAACTTCAATCTATTGGGAGCCGGTATCCATTTCATCGGATCATGCACCCTTTAGACGGGGTCAATTGTCCAAGGTGCCCAATACACCTCAATGCCCAACTGGGCCGGTGACCATTGCCACAACCGGAAAGGTGTGTGTGTAGTTCGTACGTCTCTTCTCGGTTGGTTTGGAATCAGGGTTTTTGGATAAATCCCCTAGATGTTCCACCAACCCAATCATAGCCCCCGACGTCGGCTTTTCGTCCTCTCACTTTAGTGAGGAAACACCTCCGCCACGAGAAGGTAGTGATTAGAGAAGCTATTAAAGAAGCTGTTTTGTGTGGGAACATTTCGCGAGATGCAAGGACGGGGCGATCAGCCGCAACCCTAGACACTCATCCCCGACCATCCTGAGGCTTTTGGAGGCTACTAAAATTAACTGTTGGCCGTGAGCTTCTGATCACTGTAGATGTGTTGTTAAAAAGTACACAGAAAGTCGATCTGAAATAGTGAAAATTTACAAAAGAAAATACATTAGAGATACGGGGATGGAACGTGCAAATGACGCAACGGCAAGGTCTCGTACTATTTTCCATGACAATTTTGACTTATTGTATAATAACTCTTTTCAATCCAGCAAACGGTAACAGCAATTACATCATCGATGTGTCAGTGCACACGACACTAAGTTATTTTGTCGGTCGGAGGTGCGAGGTGTCCACCATACGGTATCTACGGGGAGAGTTTAAAATAAACTAAACTTTCCTATAGCAACGGAAAAATCTCCTAACTCTGTGCAGTCTTCGTAAATTGAAACAAACAGTGATGATAGGTGATAGAAAAATCTCAGAGAAACTTGAAACTTGTCCGTTGGTTTTTGGTCGTTCCGATGGTATTGTATTCAAAATAGTTCTCATTGAATAAGAGACAAACTGCTGTTGACAGTCGAGATTCACAACAGATCAAGGCAGAACCTGTAGCCACTTCTGGTTCTGATTATCGTGTGTTAGGTGAGTTAGTGACACCCTTTTGAAGGGGAAAAAAACAAAAAGAATTTCTTTATTCGGTGTTGGTGTCTGTATGTCATGGAATATTAGAACAATTCACGGCAATATCACAGCTCGGCTGGTAGACAGGACCATTTTAGGTGGAAAAAATCAGAAACAACCCTGGGAGCAATTAGCCCAATCAATAAACCAGTGGTTAGATGTATGCTTGTTTGAGATAGGCTACAACTAGGTACAACTAACAATATTACTCAGGTGTTACAAGGCTAGTAGACTTTTATATAGTTGCTAGAAATTTTCAGCAACACATTACCTTTGGGCTGATTTTCATTGATCACATCAAATTGCTGGTTTGAGGTTTAAGGAAAAACTCTTGACTGGGTGACTGCGAAAACTTTCGTCAAATTTTACTTTATCCTGGTTGGTTTATACTTCATCTTCTCCTGGGTATTTAGTACTCAAACTGTTACGTGTAAATTGATTCGATTTGGACTTGGCCTGACATTTTACGATTATTGTTTGTGGGAAAGTGATTGTCTCTTATCCGATGAAACTAACTTCTCTCGTCATTCACTGTTGAAAAGCAGACTATTCGTTACAATCTACTCCGGACATTACCTAATTGTTTACAAGGAAATGTATCGAATGGGGTCCGCATTAATTTCCCACAATCGAAAAGTTTTTTCGGCCTCTTCAAATCAATGCATTCGTGACTGCATTCTACCATGGTATATTGAATATGACTATCGGATTTACTGGTAAATGAAACAAGGATATGGGCGGGCATATACATTATGCCAGAAACACGATTCATTCCACCAAACGGGTAGTGGGTGGATCGAAGTATTACAATTGCCATTTGTGGCATTAATTTCCTCGATAAAAAATTGCATTCTTAAAGGAATGCTTCCAAATCTCATGAGCATCCCCGGATCGTATCAAACACGGATCGTATCACTGCATTTATCGATCTGCCTTACTTCCTACCTTTCTGTAGCTCTCGCTCACACAGAAACCGGTTATCGCAGTGTACTGACTTGTTTTGTCCATATAGAGAAGAGACTGGTTTGAGCTACATGCTTTCACACACACACACACACACACACACACACACACACACACACACACACGCACACAAACCGAGGGCGGTCAAATTCTGTCAGACTTTTCCAGAAACCTTATCATATCTGTTTCTATCAGTAAATACACGGAGACATTCACACATTTTCATTTCCATGGAAAGCTTTTTTGAAATGTGTGCTTGTCTGTGTGTGCCAGGGTGCTGCTGCTTTTGACCGACCGGATTATGGGGCAGGGACAAAACGGCGACGTATCATCTTGATTGACATATACATTTGTCTGGTAAACGACAAGCCATTTCTAACTCGAACAATATACATCATCACTCCACCCGCTTGCCCGACTGCCATTTTTGTGTACATACGCGCACACGTCCATGCATCAGTTGATGGTAATGACTTTCCGGCATTCTCACCGTATTGAGCACTTCAATGGAGCATCGTCAAATCGAGATGTGACTGACTATAGAGTCTGTATAGTACCGTCCATATCCATCCTTTCATTGATAATAGGTTACAGGAGTGAAGATCAGGTGAATCAAGTAGATGGGTGTGCAACGGACGACAAGGAGTGTGTTGGAGAACGGAGGGAGGGGTTGATTGCTGAAATCTTTTGTTGGTCATCACAACTGACTGCAAAATCTCAACTATAACAACAACAACAACAACAAAACGAACTTCTGATGAGGTGAACCGCCTGTTTGTTTGTCTGATAGACTGGTCGGTTATCTATCCGTACACTGACTGAACGGTAGAATGGAGTAGATGGGGTGGGTCAGTCTGATGTTACACTTGAGTCAAGGCGAACCTGGTCGGATTCCAGTCAAGTCACTTCACACTGTTCCATTGTTTTCCTTCCGTTTTTTCTCTCTATTGCAGCACGTATTCTGCTGGATATTCCGTGTCGGGTATGCAAGGACCATTCGTCGGGCAAGCATTACGGTATCTATGCATGTGACGGGTATGTTATTATGGTTTATTTTTTAATTATCCTTGTCGCTATGTCTGTCTCTTTTTATCTCTCTATCTATTTGTCCGTCTGTCTACCTATCGGTTAATCTGCCTGTGGATCGGTCCTTGATTCTCACACGTCTGATACGGAAGGCAATCACTTCGAATGAAGTTTGCGCTGTTTGCTTCAACAATATTTGATATCCGTAGACCACCGAAATACACAGATTATGGTGTCCGATATCCCTGGTTAGGAAGATTACAAGTCACCTACGTCTAAAACGGATTGATTGTACTTCTGTCAAATCGATTTACAAGACAAACTCAAGGTGAATACGCAGATCGATGAGAAGCACTAGGCCGGTCAATTCTGACAAAGTCGAATGAAAAGCCAATCAGTTATACGCTATTCAGTGAGGATGAGCTATCATCAGTTAGACGACTTTCTGTGGTGTGATTTGAAATCTCAGCACACTGATATCTATTCCAAATAAGAAGGCTTGACCAGGTTACGCAATGGATGAAAACATGGATTGGAGAGAGTTGATTTGTGGCTCTGTATATGCATATATGTATAACCATAAAGATTTCGTCTTCTAAACAGGTAGGTGGATTACATCACTTAGAAGTGACAGTCTTCAACGTGAATCGGTGTTTTGACCACCGGGTTGAATAGAGATCTTTAATCATCTCTTGATTACAAGAAATTATTAAAATCAGCGTATTATTAAACACACCTCGGCACAGTTCACTGAAACAACACACTGAAACCGATAGGGGTGATCGAAATCGACTGTTCTGCGTATGCGTTCTGAACTTGGTTAGCAAAGTCAGAAGTAGTTTGCGAAGGCTCACAGAACATGTTTGAATATTAGGAAGATTTATGATCCAGTTTCTCATTCAAGGAACAAGATCGAATCACTCAGAACGATTGATATCATTCACAGTTGTACCATTTTGATGCCCCCCACCCCCAGGCGGGGGCGCGCGGAGGGGGAAGGGGCAGTTTGGGAAATAAAACTCTCTTTGATGTTAATTAACTGCAATCAGGCAAGTGTTGATTGCTAGTATAATACAAAGCACACTATTTCTCATTTAAACAAAGAACGTTAAATGAATGCAACACTTATCAATGTTGTCAGTACTGCCCCGTTTTCTCTCCCTGATCCCATCCTATTCCATATGCCACGTTCCGCCTCATCATCGTTCGGTCCTCGTCCCCATTATCGTCATAATGCTCATCCTTCTCGCCGTCATCGTCGTCATCGTCATCGTCGTAACCATCGTCGGACTCCGTTCCGATCTATCGTCTATGTCGTGTTCGCCAATCCTCTGTACGTGTGTGTTTATTGCACACTTCTGTCTAAATTTATCGTCCGTTTCGTCACTTGGTCTCCCCCCCCCCACTCTTGGTCGATGGCATTGGGGAGTTCAGTTGCGCCGGGTTTTTCAAGGTACGTTTTCCAAATCTGATCATTTTTTTAAAAGTGGTAAAAATACACCCCATTATAATATTCGCAGTAAAAGAAAAGTAAATTGAATTGTAGTCGGGGTTGCTGGTAATACTGTTTTGGTTGTCATTGTCGTCGTCGCACAACGTCAAAATAGTCGTTTTATATTCAGTGATGAGTGATTTCTGATTTAAAAACAACATTCGTCGTACATAGAGCAAATGAGGGGCAACTGAAAAGTTAGGAACCAATGGACAACTGTTTCGACTTGGTTGGCTCTCATCAGTGAAAATCCATCGCCCCCCCCCGGGATCGAACCAGGGACCTCACAGACAGAACGCAAGCCAGCCACGCTTTCGGCCACCGGTCAGCTGATCAGACCGTTTTGCATTTTGCATTTACGCGATATAGCACAATCCATCTTTGTGAGCTTGTTGCGGGTCAGGGACCTAGTTTATCTTATCAAAAGCCTCCGGGGTTATGACTCAGTTGGAAACAATCACAACCTGTCCACTTGTGTTATGTGAATAATGGAGGATTTGATTCAATTCCAAAGGTTCGCTCCCCAGTTGGATCGATGTATATGTTCACTGCTGATGAAACCCAACCTGGTCGAAACAGCTGCCCAGTGCTTCCTAGCTTCTCAGTTCACGCTTCATTTGCTATATACGCGACGAATTTCCTCCTTAAAATTGAATCAAATCCTCCATCACACATGATTTATGATTGTCAGTTGAAGTCGCAGTTACTTGTGAGTTGCTGGATAAGCGTCAGTGATTTAGATTGATCACCCTTCAAATTTCATCTTCATGTCCAATCCTGAACTAGTTCACCCAGTTAACCACTTGAAATAAACTGTACCGAAATTTCGCTCTCGTCAGAGTTCATCAGTAGTGTATATCTAACCACCCGTCCAGGATATGAACTCTGACGCTGTGTATTGCCCCTGTATTATACAGCTCCACTAGAATTCTGACAGAGTGTCGGAACCAGGTTTGTTCCGTTGCGGTCTTTACTGACAATCCGCTTACCCTGTTTTGTCTTTGCATGGAGGAAATGTGGATTGTGCTTGAAGGGAATGATCACCAGTTCGTAGTAGTACAGTTTACCACATTACAGCTACTCACCAATAACTAGAAGTTGAAAGTGGATTTTAGTCTATACCTTTTTCAATTTAAGATGTTCGAGAACGATCGATGAGCTAAAACAGAGTGCCATCGCGCAGTACGAAAGTGTTCCAACTGCTACTATTCTGAAGGTGGAAGAAAACTATCTTCGCCGTATTTCGCTATGCAAGCAGCAGGATGGAATACATATTGACNTGCATTATTTCAATCATATTTGTTCTCTTCTCCGGAATTCTATCTCATCCGTTGTTAACAAGATCGTTCAACGCGAAAAAGCCAGTTAGTAAAACGCTAAGAAGGGTTCTGCGTTGGCCTATATTAGTGGATACTGTAGTTCGTACTTAAGTTCAGTTTCATTATGATTATCCATTTACTGAACCCGCATAGAAAATTGATGCGTGTATCTTAGACAGGTCAAACTTTGGCCCAGTGTCGTCATCGCTTGAACTTTTTTTATTCCGAATTTCCCACATGGCGCATCGTTCCACAACTAATTCTCCTGTGGCGATTATCTACCAACATTTAAGCAGCATCGGATTCAGAACTTATTCTCCCCCAAAGCAGGCTCGAAAATCACAAGACCTATCGGGTTCATTTATCGATCGGTCGGATAGTGCAGCCGCAACAAGGCACCTGGTGCTTGCCCAGCTAACCCGAGCGAGAAACCACACCTTGTCTACAACCGCGAGTCTTAAGCAGGCCCAGTGAACTTCGACTGTACAGCAGGCTAGTCATCACCACACGGATGGCCTTCACGTGAAAACAAGATTACCACAAAAAGTACAAGACAATGTGAAAAGATAGAGCAATTACACTATCGTACTATCCACACAGAAACATGACATCTTAAATTAATATTCGTACTTTTCATATCCCTGTCAGGAGTTGAGGAGCGAACATTCGGTTGGGACTTCAAACCCTAACCTTTAGGCTGCACGGTTGACGGTCATCACTTTGTGCGAATGGTTTAATCAATTTAGAGTATCAAGCTTGGATTAGCCCATTCGGTTTACCACAGGCACCAAGCACTGTTGGCAATCTTGGGTGTGGATTTCACTCCTGGGGAGGTCTTTGATTCTCCAGTAGTTGAAAGCTTAGGGGTAAGAGTTTCAAGTCCCAACCCGAATGGTCGCGGCTTGAGTCCAGACAGGGAGACAAAACGTACGCACTGCTGACGAGTCTCAAACAGGAGGAAACAGCGGTGCAGTGCTCTTTGCTGATTATCACAAACATTTCCACCGCATTTAAATGGATTTACCAAAAACACGAAACTTTTTAGAAGGTAAAAGTTATCGTAAAACAGTCAGTTACGGAAGGTCATTTGTGTGTGTGTTGTGTGTATGTGTAGGACAGCTGATATGGCCGATTTAGCCAGACACTTGCACACGTTACTATGATTGTTCAGGATTCGACCAATTGGTATTCTGGATACACGTGCGGGTGTTTCTATGTGTAAGTATTTGTACTGATTCACACGAACGAGCTTTCACAACCACAGTGTGTGTAACACGTGACCTATGTGAAGCCACCCGTTGCATGTCTCTCTCTTGTTGCTGATGATGTCCATTTAGCTCCGTTGCATATGCTTCATCAATTTTCCTTCTTTTACCTTATCGCCTTTTCCCGGGTTAGTGTCATTCTCTACGTGTACACAACAAGTTAACCAGAAAAATAACACTTGTAACTAGTAGAAATGCCAAAACATGTTTTTAGTCACTACTGTGGAAACAAATACTTCACTCGTTCACTTTTTTGTTTTGTTCTTGAATTCAGCGCTCCATTCGACGCAATCGTCAGTATGTGTGTAAAAATCGCTCGGTGGTCGGCGGAAAACCAAATCCCGGGAATTGTCGAATCGATAAATCGCATCGAAATCAATGTCGTGCATGTCGTTTACGCAAATGTTTGGAAGTGGGTATGAATCGCGATGGTAAGTCGGGGCAGAACTTCCAAAATGTAATGACATATATGATACGATAGATTTTGTTTATTTCCTATGAGGCGGGGTGGGGTGGGGGAGGGGGGAGACGGGGTAGAGTGGTGGACAGTAGTTTCACCTGTGGAATCAGAACATGAACCAAACCCGACAGGTCGCACACGCGGTAGGGTGGAGTGGGGAGGGGATAGATGAAACTGTCGGACATCTGCATCATCGGATCACTCACTAACTTAGAGCTTATATTGACCTGGATAATAGCAGAAGCGATTGCTGTCACCTCCACGTAATGATAAACTGCGGCGCCTAGCATTTCAAATGCGAAAGCTCAGGCAGTTTTGCCTATCCCAGTCAGTAATTTCTACCTTTCTTTATCAGTGTGCTCTTCCCATTTTACTCTACTGTTCCCCGGTTATTTTTTCCTGGCTTACTCAAACAGGATTTCAAAGGCTTACGTCGCGGTCTAACTATTATTAGACGTGTCTCTTCTATTCCTTTGAATGAGTTAACTTTAAAGCTTTCCGAGAGGATTATCACAGATCCTGACTACCCATTGCACGCATAACTGATGTCCTATTGTTCCCACCAATCAACACTCTCCCATCTCGAATCAACGCTTACCGCAATTCACCTATACCGTATCTTGCTCGTTTACTCACAAACAAAAGCGAACAATAAGTGAACTTTGTCTTAATCTTGGTTTATGAAATGTCCCCAGGTCTGTAAAAATTTTCCCCCAATTTATTACCTACATTGTGACCGCTGGCGTGTATGACTTTTTTAAAAAAGTGAAATGTGAGCTCCAGTGCTTGCAAAAGTTGTACACAATACAATACAATACAATATGCGCCCGAAAATCAACACAACATCGGGAGTACAGTTCACAATTCACTATCTTCAACTTTTCGCAATCGATCTCTTCAAATTAGTTCTCAGGAAACTATGATGAAACAATAGCACCGACGACAAAGATGGATATAGTGTTACAATTTCTGCTGTGTACAGCCTTACTGTTGATATGACATAAATGGTGTTTAAAACCGAACAGTATGCGCATTTTTCTATCCACTCACAGTCGTGTCATTGTTTTTCCGATACGAACCACTGAATCTTGGTGGAATTTATGGTCCACGGTTGCAATTGACCAATCGACTGAGCTAAGCTGAGCTGAGAGCAACGTTGCGCTTTGCAGTTCGGACCACGAGCGGGATCATCCGTGGAGCACTCATTTGAGTGTAGTCTTTCAATGGTCACTCATCACCCGCTAAAAATGTCGTGTTCTAACCGGTCTGGGGTTTGACAAGCGTGGACAGGTTGAGTTCAATCCAGTTGACAAGCGCGTCTGTCGCTGTGTGCGTGTGTGAGATAGCAAGTTCCAGGACATCTATTTATTAAGAACAGTGAAGTGTCAATTGTCTATATACTGACTTGTGACTGCCTTATGGCTATAGACGCGATAGTGTTGGAGCAGCATGGAAAAGGAAATGGACTGTATTGAACTGGCGAATAGGTTCGTGTAGGAGTTGCGGGAGGCTGGGTGAGAGTAGGCCTCCACGTTGATCATTGTTCAGAAGTAGGCCAACACAACACGGTCGGCCGGCTACTGCGAAACAGTTGAACCACATCTGAGAGCTCCCAAATTAAACTCGCAGAGTAAGTTAGATAGCGAGCGAAAAACAGACAGGAAGAAAAAACTCCTTGGCCGAGGAGCATTGAATCAGTGTGTGTGCGCGCACATTTGAAAAGGGCACTATGAGTCAGTCAGCCAATCAGTCAATCAATGGATAACACGCCCATGATTAGAGAATTTGGTGTGACCTGTCATTCGACGGGTGAGATAGTTAGCTGTCTATCGAATTGTTCTCTCTCTTTCTTGGAAAGCAGACTACCACTGAGTCCGTGTTCATTGGATCTCAGTCGGGGGTTTCGGATAAGAGCCATGGCATCCGCAGAAGCAAAAAAAGACAATTTAACTAAACGTTGAGCTGCATGTGTTAGTTACATAGTAACCTACTGAGATGACACGGGGGTGGGGCTTACAGAGTTCGGGCTTTTTTAATCGGTAATATCTGTTATGACGCGTACGTGTTATTGAGTGCATACAAAACGCGATACAGGGATAAAAATAATCGTTGTGTGTGTGCGCGCGCGCAGGTGTACGTGCGTATGTGTGGACAGTAACACCTTACATGTGGTTCTGACTGACTGTCACGTAGACGAAATCCGCTCCCGGCACGATCTGGTTTGGACAAATGGACAGCCGAGGTGATGTAGCACAGCACATTGTAATGCGTTGTCTTACCCTCAACGGGGGGTGAAGCAGTAAGAGCAGTGCCATCGTGACCAGCCAATTCATGAAGTGAAAGCTTTGATGACTTGGAGGCAGTAAAGATGTACAGATGAACGAAAAGAATAATGCTAAGTTATACGAGTCTAGGGGAGAAAAGAGACGTCCAGCAGGTGATGAACAGTTTACACACGTACTACGTGGCAGTTCAACTGAGCGAAACCGGTTGAAACTGGCTTAACACGATAATGAAGATAGTAGTGGTAGTAGTAATAATAGTTGAGACAGTAGTATGCAACATGGAAATAATAGTACAATGAGGTATTCAGTGTGTTTCCTCCCTCTTGCTCTCGATGCCTTCCCTCAGTCTCACTCAGTTTCACTGTTTGTGTAAGAACGGATTAGAATCGCCACCACGACCACCACGACATCTTGAATAAGCTGGTTTCTTGGTTTTCATAGTGGCAACAAGACAAATGACGCTTGGGATACCATAGGTTACGTAATATTATGTGCGTTTTGGTAATTAGACGTCACATAGTTTTGGTAATTTGAAACAAACATTTGAGCTAAGAAAAAGAGTGTGAATGAAGATTACAACAAAATAGAACCTCGGCAAATTATATGGATCAAATATTGTCAACGAACTTGAAGTTGCATAACAAAAATGAAATAACTTTCGTCATTATTGCACATATAAACCCAAATTTTATAGATCCACAAATGGTTTGGAATTACGAATGCATCTGATTGATTTCAATTGCCAAATTCTGTTATAGTCTTAAATTAATTGATACATATTTTGAGAGAACACGACAGAATATTTTCTATCGGGTTATCCATATATATATATATATATATATATATATATATATATATATATATATATANCCTAAAAGCTGGGAAGCACTTAATAGCTGTTTTGACTTGGTTGGGTCTCATCAACAGTGCGAGTGGATAGTATGCTTGTGTTCTACCGGTGAGGTCCCGAGTTCGATCCCCAGTTTGGTCAGTGGATTCGCACTGCTGATGAGACCGGACCAGGTCAAAACAGCTGTCCAGTGCTTCCCAGCTTTTCAGTTGACGCCTCATTTACACGACAAATTCATCGTATAAGCAAATTAAATCCTCCATTACTAGCATACAACAAATTCCAGCTGATTTCTCCAACCCCCAAGAAAAGTACAGGTATTGATCAAACTCGTGCACCACCGTAATTTTCGACAGATTTGTTCCTCCCAACGCTCAGCGTTCCGAGCCTCATTCAAGTGGTGGAATAAGCTGTTGCGCCTCATCGACCGTAACATATTTGTAATGATATCCACATTTGATGTTGTGTCTATTTCGTTGAATGCTATTAAATGTACGATTTCCCTATTTTGTTTGCTTTTTTCATGAGTGGCGAAGTAGCAAGGCATCAGTAAAAAAATACCATTAGAATTTATGTATAAAATCAATTCATGGACATGACACAGGTATTGCACTGTAATTTTGTCAGTGTCCTATTTGTCTTTCTTTATTTTTGAACCCGTTTTTGCATGAAGTCCATCAAATTGACTGCCTGACAATGTTTGCCAGTTTCCTCTAATACACGCTGCAACCTAGCCACTGACGACCACCGTCGAGGTAGCTAGCTTATCCTCTGTTCCAACACAGGGAATCGTTTTCGATTATACGATAAATTCGGCTTACGTTAAAATTCAAACACTGGCTCAAATCGGGAACTGATTTGTTAAATTTATGCGTCTCTCGAATAAGTTACATCTCGGCTTCAAACATATGCCAAAACCTCTTGGATGGTTCATTTGATGTGGGCCTGGTGACACTAAAAGCCGCAAATTTAATGAGCCACACTGCTGAAGGTCACATTTCGAAGGAATTTTTTTATGTTTCCGAGAATATGTTTTTAGGTCCTTCCGAAACAGAGTTATTACGTGAGTATTTTATAGCCATATAGTTTGTTAATTTACTTAAGCTAGACAATTTTCGTTAATCGGCTTATTTACTTTCCACCAGTTGACAAAATACAAGATTTTTAGAATACCTGTATTGAACAGAATAAATACTCTTATGAACCAGCCGTAATTTATTGAAAAGAATGAACTTCCATTCAGCTTTGCATAAAATATTTTTTATTTTATTTCTGAGCTGTAACTTCTAAACTACTACAAATTTTATCTCGATACTCAAGGCCGAGCAAATTTCAACGCAGATACAAGAGAACTAGGAACATTACCGTGAGAGATAAATTTCGGAATCAATAATCTTCATCCATAGCTGTCGATGTACGATATTGAAAAGTGAAATGCATTTCCAAAATGAGAATCATGTAGCACCAGTTCGATCAATACCTGTATTAGACAAATTTAATCCTCTGTCACACTGAAATACTTTTACAAAAAAACAACGCAAGAGATAAGTACATTTGCTTTCAGTTACATGCGGAACGCGTTTTGTTTGCCTCCTTCCCTCGGGCTAGATTTGAACAGTATCTCGCCCGATGAACGTGATGCGATAAACGCCTTCGGAAATCTACAAAAACCACCTAAATACGAAGTTTCTATTGTTCAGCCTTTACTGAATGCAATACAACACTACTTCTGAGACACCATACCCCCAATTGAGGTAAAAAAACGAATAACACGTATTATTATGACCTGAATCGATTGCTCTCCCGTCAGAACTCTGATACAACGTTTGCGCTCATCTTCTAAACCGTTCCCATTTCGGTGCCTTTTGTTTCCGTCTTCGTAAAATATATTCCCAAGTTGTCTAAAATGCGTCCACCAGTTGTTCTCAATCAGGCTGAGATCTCAACTGCATTCAGGAAGCCCAAACCATTGTGTGAATACCGCGGACGGTGAACTAATAAAAGTGCTGTCATACAGTCAACGAATTTCTATAGGTATTCTGTAAACTGAAATACTGCTTGTCCCCCCCCCCCCCCTAAATAGTTTCACTAGTAGTTACACGTGTCCGTTCCGTCCAAGTTAACTTCCACTGTATTGCTTATTAAAGTGAACCAATTTCCAGTTGTCTCACCATCTAACTGATCTTTCAGCCCACAGTAAACGAGGGTATTTCTCTGAGGTGCTGTCATCAATCGACACTATTTTTATTCTTTTTACCAAATTCTCCTGTAGAGTTCGTTGCACTGTTCCAAATGGAACATTTTATCCAAGGAGAGCTTACATTTCTTCGGGCATGACTCCGAGAATTAGAGTCCAAAAATTAACACTTATTTCAAATGGGAATTCGTCGTCTATATGGCAAATGAAGCGTGAACTGAGAAGCTAGGAAGCACTGGGCAGCTGTTTCGACCTGTTTGGGTCTCATCAGCAGTGAACATGTCCATCGATTTAACTGGGGAGTGAACCTTTGAAATTGAATCAAATCCTCCATTATTCACATAACACAAGTGGACAGGTTGTGATTGTTTCCAACTGAGTCATATCCCCGGAGGCTATTACTGAGATCACCGAGGTCCGTGGCCTGCGACAAGCTCACAAAGATGGATTGTGCTATATCGCGTAAATGCAAAATGCAAAACGGTCTGATCAGCTGGACGGTGGCCGAGTGGATAGCATTCGTGCATTCTGCTCATGAGGTCTCGGGTTAGATCCCCAGTTGGGTCGATGAATTTGCACTGGTGATGAGAGCCAACCAGGTTGAAAGAGCTGCCCAGTGTTTCTTAGCCTTTCTGTTTACGCTTTATTTGCTACCTACACCCATGCTTATCTTTCCCAAAAAAAGTCTCGGATAGGGTTAGTCATGTGTCTATGATCCGACGAAAACGGATTGTGTTTCCACATCTCACCACAGAAGAACCCCATTATGCCGCTACCAAAATGCTTCGTTTGAATCGAGACCCAGTGCGAAACAATCATTTCGTCGAAGATACTTTAAATTTTTGCATTTCAGCTTTTTAGTTGACTACTGTATCTGTCCCCGGTTTTCTGGGACGTGTATGGCTATTCCATAAAATCTTAATCTGTATGTCTCTGGTTTGATTCAATAAGACGTCGCTCTAGAACAACAACAACAACAAATAGCACACACACACACACACTTGGTACTGATACTTCTAAATTGATTTGTCTCGAAGTAGATCCGTGAAATATAAAACTGCTACTCCGTACTACACCAAAATAATTTTTAGTCTCCCGGCTGACGTCAAATTGACTCCTGATTCATACCCTGCATATTGGTAACATTACTGGGAGTACAGAATCGATTATTTGGTGATTTTTTTCTCCCTCTGCACACAAACACACGCACACGAGCACACTTACACATTTCTGTAAAACAGTGTTCATTACGATTAATCAAATAACGAGTCGAATTTAAAAGACATTGATCGTGAAGACAAAGATAGCGTTTTTTAACTTTAACGTCTCGCCCCTTGATTCCAAAAAAAATACAATAGATCATACGCATACGCCTGTGTATATGTATACAGAGTGTGCGTGTGTGGGGCGGGGGACGTTGTTGAATAGACGAGCGTAAATTGAGTGTATTTTAGTACAAACGAAAAAACAACAACCTGACACGTAAGTGGAATCTCCGTTTGCACCCACACCAACTGTCCACAGTGAAGTCAGAAAATAGTCTATCTGTTTTCGAAACAGTTCACTTAGTCCCCAAATCATGCTAATATGACGTTTCCGTTGGTGTTTTTCCTCCAACTATGACGGTAAAAGCGAAAAGTCTGACGTAGGATCGACGTCACTTGTGTGTGTGTTCAATGGGGAGGGGGGGACTGAATTATAGTAAATAAGGGGGCAAAAGGGAGGCTATATCTGGAGCCTACACTAGCCACATATGTAACCATAGGTGTAAAATCAATTACTACCGTCATAAAAATGCACGAGATGGTAGAACAATAGAATTTTTTGCACCGTTAGTGGAGAATTTGACCAATCTTACGGGACGATGTTTTCTTCAGGTCACCAGCCAAAAGATTGAATGAAAAATAATTAACAACTTTGATTTGAAGTGACATCCAAGACAAATCATTATCATGTATATGGTATGTCTTTATTTCATCAAGCTCCCTGTGCGAGTAATTTTAAGATATTGAAGAGATCCGGTTTAACATAGACCTGGCACGACACGGAGTTATCAACATACGATCAATTTTCTGACTTTTTTTTATCCAATCCTGCTTTACAAATAACCTTCCCGAAGAATTATTGATTCGTTAAATTTGAAGCATCAATCCGTTTTAGCGATTAATTTCGGTGTAACATCAAACGGATGACTGCAATCTGGGCATCGAAGAGATAGTTTTGCTTTTCCAGAACAAAACTGTGTTTTGTTGAACCCGCTAGAATCATAATCATACATCGCGGTGATCATTCAGAAAGACCGACTGGGTGCACGAAAACCTGGAAACCCAGGTTTAAATCTGGCATGCATAATTTTACATAAAAGCCCGTACTATTTGATTGGATAAAAGTATGAATTTGTGTGTGGAAGCCAACTCGAAAGACAAACAATAGAGCGGACAAGCTTGTTTTCGTAACTTCGTCTTCAGGCATTTACAGTTATATGTGTTTATATCTAGTGTAGATATAAATGTGATTGGTCTTTTGAGGTCAAGTGTGAAAATACAACAAAGTCTATCAAATTTAATCGGAGCGAATGGAGCAGAAGGGAGCGAAGGGGGACCAAGATCAATTCTGGAAATTTTCGATGACCTCTTTCACGAACAATTTGCCATGCCATGTTGTGTCATCACGACATGACAGAGGTCATGGTTTGGGTCGTCACGTAGGTTTGGTTAGGGCCAAGACAACTGGAGTGCGGCAGCCATTTTCTTCTCTTTGCACGGTGATGGGTTCATGATTTTGATTGCTACAGCTTCTGCCGTCACCTCTGTTGACGTTTCCAATCGTACTTAGACTTGTTTTGGGGCACTTCGTAAATAAATTTAAATGCATCGTTGTCTGACTGGTGCCCGGTATCGGCGAAGTGGGCCACAATCGCACTGGTTATTGTCTTGCAACCCATTGTCGTGCACAACAGGATTTTCATACTTTTTTACCAACGAAAAAGGTTGGCACAGAAAAACTAGCATAGGGACCGTAAATGAAGGAAGAAATAAAGGGACACATTTTAGAAGACATAAACAGGTAATTTCAAATTGTTAAATCAAATTGAACGAAAGAAAAACAATCAGGAGAAAATTTCGTCGCACTTTTTTCACGTCATATATTATCTTCTTGTTGTCGTACATTTGGATCTACAGACTGTCCGAATAAACTAAGCATAAACTTTCTTCCGTGGGTTTAACACTAAGTTCACCGCATCAGTCTGATCAAGCTTTCGACTGAACGATCAGTACTACCCTTGTGTTGCACCTTGAAGTTCCCGGGTTCGATATCAAGTTGGGTCGGTAGATTCGTACTGACCAGAGCTAAGTTGATAGTGTTTTTCAACAAAAGTAATCTAGTAATTAGAAATGTTTGTGATAACCAACAAAGAGCACTGCACCGCTGTTTCCTCCTGTTTGAGACTCGTCAGGAGTGCGTATTTTTGTGACCCTTTCAGGACTCCAACCGCGATCAGTTCGGTTGAGACTTCAAACCCTTACCCCTAACGATCTCCCAAGGAGTGAAACCCACAACCAAGACGATCAAGAGTGTCTGGTGCCTCTGAACAATCGAATGGGCTAATCCAAGCTTGATATTCTAAAAAAATAATCTAGTAATTGTTTGTATTCTTATGTATTCTTATTTTTACCAACAGTCCATATTAATTATTACTGATTCATGTTTACGATACTCAATGATTGTTCAATGCCTTGGTTGTAGCTATCCTTTTCGTTTTTTCGATACCGTTAATCTAAAATTACTCCCCAGCTGCCAAGTGAAATAGAAAATAGATTGTAGATTGAACAGTTTATTTCAAAACGTTTTTCGAATAAATCATGACATGAACAGCTTTACACCGGGACTAATCTTGTTATTTTGGCAATGTTAGTACGAATCCATGGACACAACCGGGATAAAACAGAAGACTTTACAGGCGGAACGGAAGAATAGTACCCATGAAACAGCTGAGCAAACTGTTTACTGTTTCTTTTTATGTATAATAAAGTACAGTCCATATTTGTTGCTGGTAGTTAACCCCACTCAAATTCGCACTATAGTCTGTAAAATGATCTGACTCAGCTGGAAACACTCCGAGCTTGGCTGTTTCCAACACGGGAGTAATGAAGGATTTAATTAGACTACAGGAGGCAGCTCGTCCTTGTGTGCACTCGTGTGCAGTGCTGACACCTTGCACATCCCTCACAAACACACGCATTGTCGGGTCTTGAACCATAAACGTTTGCGTTGAGACGGAAGGCCATCTGTTCTACTTACACCAGGTCAACATCTTTGGTATGGAGCAAATTGGATTAGGCCAATATGATTTCCAAAAGGTGTTGATCAAACTGGAGGTTCGAGATTCGTAAGAAGTTTGAGCATTGCTGAGCGGTGAAAAAACTGTCCAATATTTCTTATTCTGTATTTAGTTTAGAATCATGCTCTGTTTCTTCTTAATGACTAACGAGAACGGTTAGTGAGTATATCCAGGTCTATCTGAGTCTTGAACCCGAAGTCGCAGTGTTATCCGTTGAATGGAATTTGCAGTTCCATATAATACTTAACTGTTACTCTCCTGATATTGGAGTTTCGCTAATTATAACGATTTGATGTGGGACAGAGAAAGAGAGATAGTTTGACGACATTGTCACAGGGACCTGAACAGGAGTATGCTTTGTTGTCTTCCTCTTCCTCCAAAACCGATTTATTCAGCTACATCTCTGGACACAGTGCTCATAATTTATCACATTGATAACATCCACAACAGTCATCGCTGATTTCCATAGATGAGGATATCATATCAACAACAAGGAAACGGTACCCTAGCATGCAAAAGCATCCGCTTGCCATGAAAATAGAGCATTTTTATTATAAAATACCATCTTGCAAACATTTGGTTCTTGTAACGCTGTCAGTGGTGATACTACCTTCTGAGTGACACCTGTACACCTGTCTCAAAACCGGGAAGACATTTTCAATACATTCTTCATTTCCAAATGACCCATTATCTGTGTATCTATCTAAGATGTCTACGGTTATACTGTAAGATACGTGGCTACTCGTTAGCTGGTATCTGGTGGAGTACAATATTCAGAAGTAAGACTTAGGACTTGTGCAACTGAAGCTTAGGTAATTGATTACCTAGTCAATGTGAGACACTCATTCTCACACAGAAATGTTGTCTTGCACGCAAGAGAATTAGTTTTGCGTTTGTGTGTATAAGAGAGTGGGCGGAACAAAACCAAATCCCGGTCTTCATTGTACTCTACCAGTTGAACAAGCAACGCGCATCCAAAGTTCGTCGTTGTGCCCCGATTCAGTGACAGAACCTCTTAAACGGAAGAGGTACAGGTTTGTATTTCATACTGTCAGGCTAATACGAAGGTCTGTTTTCATAAAAGCCCTAATAACTCCAACCTAAAACCTTTCATTCTTATCATCATCATTTTTCAACGGGTAAACTCAACTTAGATTCACTCAATCAAGTGTTATATAGCGACATTCATATTTAGTCAATTTGAGTATATATATATAAACCCTTGATGCAGTTCCATGCAGAGAATGAACAACAAAAGTAGCTACAGCTCCGTAATCCTTATTGGTTGAAAGACAATCACAATGTGAATAACCACAAAAATCAATGCTAAGACTATCCGTGAAACAATCGAACAGCTGAACAGATTGCTATCCTTTATCTGTTCGCTTCAGTAACCCCCTTTTCCTCACTCATTTGTTCGTGAAAGTGGTGTGCTGAATCCATGATCGCATAATACCCTTGCCTCCTTAATCGATTTATAGTTATGAAGTTATAACTAATCAAATGTTAATTGCTGCACGCGCTCCCTAGTCCTCTGTCGGGTCAGTCTTATACTTGAACTCCCTAGCATCGAGTTGGATGAGGTTAGACGCATCTAACCCACAACAATTGATACAGAATCACTGCAATGATTCTTCGAAACTTATTTGTCTCAAATTTACGCCCTGTGCTGCTAATGACGTTTGCATTGTATAATAACTTTTGATCTTCAGATGGGAGAAACCAATGCTGTGTTCTACTATCCTGTTTGGTCATCTCAGTGGTCATCTGTAGATCCTTCCATAATCAGGCATCTGCTGAATGAATGCTGGTGGTGGTAAACAATAGATCTCGTTTGATATTGGTTGTCTGTTTGACTTACTGACTGATGTGTTGCTGACACATCGATCAGCCAGCTGCCACCATCCTCCTCCTCATCAGACGCAGGCATGCACATTGAGGAACACCACTCCATACGTATAGATGTTCTTCATGCTGCTGACTCACGAGGCCAACAGTCATAGACAGTCCTAGATCATGATGATGATCGACGGTTGTGATGTCAGCCAGTCAGTCAGTCAGTCTGTCGTTCAATCACAAATGGCCTGAACCCAACTTGTCGCTCCCATCAAGTCCGTCGACCACAGACCGGGGCTATTCACCACATTTTCAACGTGAAATGTCAGCCAGTCTACAAGTTCATTGACATACATATATAAATATATTCGATTCGATTGGGTGGGATGTCGGTCTCGGGCACACAGAGTCGGACGAGTGTCTGGTTGACCTAAATCAACACAAGCTGATAGTTCCCGGGTTACAATTGCCTAGAGAGACGAGAAACGGAGTTGTGAGGATTTTATCATATGAGTGTTATCCTTTGTCCAAGCAATTCTGACGTTATTTTGATCGCATTCCTGATTAATTGTACATTCAGTTTTCTATCGAATTTGGGGAATGCTGGTCAGAAATTGGGTATTAATGGTATGAATTCATCACTGGACTTCCAAGCAGACCGTCTGATAATCCATTCCGGTCACCCGCTTTCATCGTCCCCTAGTAAAGTAACTCATATTTCACTTTACTGCTCGTTAACTTTCGGCTTCCTTAATTAAATTTAAAACTAGATTTGCAACCACTTATTTTTTTTCAGATTCCCGTCTGTAACTGCAACCACAGTTATTGACTGTATAAAAATATACGTCAGTTAAAAAAAATAATAAGTGATTATTCGCGGCTTTCGGGTTCACCTGACTCTGAATGAGTTGACCACATTAGTTACGTAACGAGGGAAGATTACGAAAACGGAATAATAATATCGTATTTCCTGTCCACGTGCAAAATTTATTCTCGCGCGCACACAGTGTCCTTTAATTTATGCTTTTATCTTTCCATCCAACAGATAGCTGAGTTTAACTCAGTTTTCACAACTGACCTTCACACGCAAACCTCTCCAAACCGGTTAACCAGACACATATTATCCGGAAGCGCCAGACTAGAATTTCTGTCTCATTAGAACTTATGGGTGCATATACATCAGCTTGGTTGGGATATAGGCACTCCATTTGCCATAAAAAAGTGTGTGTGTGCCGCATCATTGTGGTAACGAGCTCCGTTTGCGAGTTAACCGATGATGCACAAGTACAAATGAGAACCTTTGGAGAGATCGAATCTCAGGTGTACCAAGTATTTCCTGAAGTGATCGTTGACTGTGTGAACTAAGGATTGTATATAAAGACGGACGCTGTAGAGTGATTAGTTAAAATCCAGATACTGGCTACTGGGACTCGCACACTAACTGCCTGATGATCCAAGAGCAATGCGTCATTAATAGGACCGAACTCAAATATACATGACGTTGCTTTCCTATTCACCAACATTTTTAGCTAACCAGAAAGAACCAAAGTAAACTGAGGATTGTGAAACTCGTGCAAGCAATCAGCCTCAAGGTTCGATTCCCATCCAGCTTCATTTGCATCTACCATAGACCACGACGAGTATACTATTGAACAAGTCAAATTCATCAACCGCCCCTTCCAAATGGTTGTCCATCGTGTACCGTCTCGATTAGGTACATGCTAGTCGTGACCATGACACGTGACTGTGTGACAAACTCTCTGTCCAAATTTTGGTCCCCATACATACAGTCATGTAGTGGTTCGAGAGTGCACATGCGTTCTGGGCAAATTCGTCCTTGTCCAGTTCTATCACCTTCTGATAGGCAGACGGACTGACTGACTGACTGACTGACGGCCTGAATGACTTGCTAAGCTTTTTACGATCCCCCGCATAAATGTGTGTTCTCGTGAGCCAACTGATGAATTTAGGTTGAGTAGAGTAGAGCAGAGCAGAGTGAAGCAAAGTCTACGCGTTAGTGAAAAGTACTTGCTACGCTTGTCTAGAAGTAGGTCACCGTTAAACACTTGGGAGGCTGCATGCTTACACATACAAACAAACAAACAAACAAACAACTTTACATGCACACATGTACAGCATAAAGTTTGGAGACACTTGTGAACAGTCGCGTTTTTGCTGTCACGTCAAATACGAGCGGGCTCGATCACACGCACGCACAGTTAGTACCACAGTCAAGTCATATTGCCGTCGTTATTGTATGCGCGCGCGATATATGGATAGAGTCATGGAGTAAAGAACATCCGTGAGTGCATGCATATTCGTCTGTGCTATTCACTTTTTTTCATTACTGGCACCTGTGCATCAAAACAGACAGGGACACTTAAACAAATCCCCTAATAGAGCAAGCGACACAGAGAGAGAGACTTCTAACCCCGTGGTCGGAGAGTACGTGCGTGCACGCCTGTAAACGCGTATGCCTTCGCGTGACAACTTTGACAGGTGTTGATGATGTACCTGGGTGTGTGTGTGTGTGTGTGTGCGTGCGTGCGTGTGCGGGCACATTCCAATGTGTGCTTGTGAGAGAGAGAGAGAGCTTGTCTCATCCAACTCCTATGCACTCACTCAAGCGGTCGCTACTGCGTCACATTGTGACTTCGCGCGTCCGTTGCAATGATGATGATGATGATGATGATGATGTCGTTGATGAAGATCACGATGTTGACGCTGACTTGATTCCTCTACCCCACTCCACCCTTTGGAGGCAACCACACACCCATCAGTCAGTCAGTCAGTCATTCAGCAACTCACTCGGACTGTGTGGGCTAGCGAACTTGACAACGGTCGTCATAAGGAAACACGTGCGCTAACAACAACAATCATGCGATGTGACTGCTAGTCCTCCGCGGAACCAAATGATTCAGTGACTGATGTGAACACGGTACGATTTGTTTGGACACAACACTATCGTCACTAACACCACCACGAACACCAACAATAACCGCATGATTAGGATGTGGTAATGTGTCGATTCATGTCGATGAATGTGTCACTCGAAGATGGCAATCCGAGTTCGCGTGGATCTGTTACCACTGCTCCGATTCCCTTAGTTCAAATGAGGTTCTCAAAGTTGATTCGTCAAATCGAGTCAATGTATTACTGCTTGCCATCCCCAAAAGCATACGGAGGTATTGTGTAGTCGCAGGTGAATCCTGTCGGGAAGTAATGCTTCAGGGAGGCGATCAGTGTATCTGGTTAGGGTTCCTTACTTTGAAGGACAATGAGGGACAAACAAACGTATCATTTTGATGGTACCTTAGCTATTTATCTCGTTGATAAATCGTTCACTAAACAATCATTCTCAAAACACTGGGGTTGACAGTTGCCTTCTATCAAGCTACCGGGGTGTCCGTAAATGCACGACTAAAAGCGAATTCGTAGAAAAACATCGGATACATGACTTTTCGCATGCTGAAAACGGTAGCAACTATTTTGTTTATGTGAATAAACTGTGATGATTTTCAAAAGCTGTTCTTATGAAGGTGTACTCGCTAAGCAAAGCCAACAAGCTACTCACTAGTAAGAAGCCCCGAATCGCACTGTGTACAACTGTTTCATTCGAGTTGGAAATCCTAAGGAAAATCATATCCATTGAATCCACATTGATACTGCCGGGGTAATATAAATGTAACCTTACTAACCACTCCACATGGGTGATCCTCACGCTCCCTATGTGCATATTTTTTGCCCAGACGGTAGTAGTTACACTCTGCTGAGAAGTCGTGCATCAGAGAGGCAACCATTGTGCTTGGTCAAGGTCCGGCATTTGGAACGACAGTCATGAGTGAGCACTATGCGTGATGGCGTATCAAACTGTGGAGAGTCAGTTCCGAATAATCCGAATGGCAAATACTTGTTTGGGTTTTAACCCGAGTGGATTCTGAGATATGAACTGCTGACGTGTTCTAACCAGGATGTTATCAAGGCTGTTCTGTGAGATGTTACTCGTTTACTCTGCTTGATCAAAATAAATAAAATCTCCCAAACCGTACCACCCGTTCGAAACTACTGAGCTTGCTGTAATTGGTCAGATATCGCCGGCGATATTGTACTCAACAGCAGCAGCAACAAAAACCTCTTTCTGAAAGCCCCTTGTGACTCAATGTGATCCGCAACCCCAGGTTTTCCAACTGTTATTTTCAAGCTAGCGGAAATGGATGAAATTTTACAGAAGTCGAAATAATAACACTCAACCCGAGTGTTTGGCAAATATAAAATAAACCAATGAGTGAACTGCATTCAGCCTCGATCTCAAACCTCTTTTGGCTGTCTGGAGGCCAGCAAGAGCAATTGAGAGAGCAATGCTATGCCACCTGATTTTTCTCTACGTGAACACAGTAAGATAGATAGATAGATAGATAGATAGATAGATAGATAGATAGATAGATAGATAGATATTCAATCACTCTGACGAGAAAGATGTTGATTATAGTTTTTCACACTGTTTTCACACTGCACAGTCAAGGACACAGCCAAGTCTACCGACACATCGAGTCCGTTTTTGTTAAATGCGTTTCCTCCCAATTTTATTAACCCTAACAGGTTTATTGCACGAAATGACGTACTGGGTGTTTCCTTTTCCATAATTTCTGCTCTTTTCCTGTCAATTAGCACGTGGGTATCGATTGTGCTTTCAGAAACCGTCTGAGGATCAATAAGTTGAATGTAGAATATCTGCGTCATGTGTGTCTCCGTGTTTGTGTATCCACATCTGTGAACAGCATTGTCACGGTGGTCCTAAGAATCATGTTTAGTTTGACTGTAAATTTCATGACTTTTCGTTTCCACACGATTTCGTCTAGTAAGTCTAAACGCTAAACGTCTAGCTGTTTGTGCTATCTCTAACCCACCAATAAATGAGCACGCTTTCGAGACATCAACCGTTCTGGTGAGCATCATACAGTCTGGAGTCAATTTGCACAAGGTGACAGAGAGGGTGTATGCGTGTATCCTCCACATATCTGTTTTAGTTGACCACGTTTACAGTTTGATGTTGAACATATCAGTCACACATACCCTGCAATTTCCCACTTATGCGAGAAGTAGCTGTGTTTATATGTACCACTTTTTTGTACTTCGGCCAAATTGTCCGGCTATTATGACTATGATTATTATTATCATACTTTATATTGCGTATCGTTCTTCTTTCGAACGGTCTCACAAGCAAGTCATTGCACAAAAATCGTTAAGCAGCAAGAAACGATCCGCGTGATTGGTTTGTGGACATAAGCAGGCTCAAAATCGGCTAATCAACATCAACAACAGTCGAACGATGTGTAAAGGCAACAGTTCGAAGGAAACCGATGTTCGTCCCTACGGCTGGGTTCTACAGCCTTAGGATTTTGTTTACCTCCTCATGATGCACCATTGCCCCAACGAGCCGATGAATTTCACATTCAAAGTGTCTTCGGTTCAATTCATACGGGTGTTCTTCAAAGGTTTGGGAACAACGTTTTCGAACTACCCTAGATAAGCTAGCTGCCTGTGGCTCATCGATCGGACCACATTCGCGAATGTTGAATTATCACTCCCTCAGCTTAGGTGAAATACCGTCACCAGCAGAAGGCAAATAATTCTTGAGGTGCACCTGGTGAGAACAATTTGCGGGGTGGGTGGGTGTGAACGAGTTCCATCTCTCCCCCCTCCCGAAAGCTATTCACGGCCGTTAGATTAGCTTGATACATCATGAATGGAAACGAATTGAAAACACTTTTTGTGTATTTTACCGGTTCAATCTTACCCCGAGGTCAACTAAGTGATCAACAGTATTAACATGGCTTTGATCAATGACTGATGGTGGATTCTTTATGTGCTCATTCTGTGCGCCATTTTCTTGGTTGGTTAACTGTACCAAACTATCCCATTACTACTTTACTACGAACAATTATAAATAGTGGCTGAGTCTTAGAAGAACATCGATCTACCCGTTTCCCTAACGGTGATGGGTACCAGCAGCAGGATGTTCAACAATTAGCCGGTCTAAGTGGTTTAATCAATTAGGTAACATGTAAACGCTTCCTGGATTCATCATGCAGAAAGGTTGATCTGCAACTGAAACACATTCAAAAGACAACACATTCGGTGTGTTAGAAATCAGCGGCGCAACAAATGCGATAAAACCAGTTAAGGTTCGGTATGATTCGTCTCGCACATCTGGCCTTTGACCGATTCGCAGTTACGCGTTCAGGCATATTTGTATTTTGCTTCATGAATCGAGTTTCTATAGATCGGTTCAAAGAGCCAAAATTAGTCTAACCTTGTCAGATAGATGTGTAAATGCAGTTCCTTGGAGATTTCTCCATATAGGTATCACTGAATGGG
>UZAN01039519.1:114555-127914 GCA_900618425.1 Echinostoma caproni
CACGAACTGCCTTATTGCCGTTATGTTCTCCTACCGTCTGGTCACTCGTGCCCTCTAACAGCAGTGTCATTTCCACCCAATCCCCCGGCCCCACAAACATCACCGCTCTTGCCACATGAATAACAAATCCGAATTGAAGTTTCTCATGTGGACCGAGTGTCCTTTCGATTCCGTCAATCTCTCAGGCTCAGTTCATCTGTTCACCAGGCCCCGTCTCTTATGTCACGATTTCAGTCAGTTACTAGGGCACACAGAAGCACATTTGGCCTCGGACACTCACGCGACACACAATACAGGAAGGACTGTTTTGTGTGAGGATAGGTGGGCAAATGATTTCGGATTTCAGCGTGGTCTCTACAGCCTCCCAGTGCGTCTGTGCCTATNAATACATACTCAATGTGTGTGACTACGGGGAAGAGTGACGTAAATACTTTGGAAATTGGACTGTCTACAGTTGAATTCACCGAGTACTGACTGATGCACGTGCCAACGGGAAGCCCGTTCTCGCACCGACCCATCTATAGTTGTAGTTCCCCCCAAATAAAATTAGCATCAGTTTGCCTTTGACCAACTTAATCTTTTCTCACCCCATTCGGAATTCACTCTAAGTGACTGTGTAAGGGACTGTAAGGGAATAAGTGTAAGATCAGATGAAACAGTAGTGGATATGGAGCGATGAACAACAGTTCGATACTCGATTATTTCCAAGTCGGAACGACGCCGGCATGAAAAACAAGCAAAGAAACACTTGGTCAGTCACGTGGATGGTTATAGAGAGATGCTGAAAGTGGTTCCACTTCCTTCATATTTTTATGCAATTAAGCAATTGACTTGCAGGAAAGGAGATTTACTCACCCTGGTCCACCACCACCACCAAAATGGTGCAATGCTGGTGATTTCGAACATGATAAATTATAAAAGGTTTGGTCCAATATTACAATTAGTCCAATGGTTTTCGTTCTATTCTGTTCGTCTCTCCAAATCACAGGGTTTAGTTTGCCTGTTCCACCAACAAACCCACCAGACTTTCACCCTTCTACTGTTCACGGTACTGTCGTAGTGTGTAATAAAAAGACATTCACTGAATTTTGAAACATTCTGTCTTTTTGATCCAATTCGTGAGAACAGAGAGAAGATAACTCGGGCGAGATGTTACCATTTCTTTTCATCTCTTCAGTCGCTTCAACCTAAAGCAATTAGGTATTTACACAAGCAAGTTTTGATAACTACAGTTTTACATTGTACCGACCAAGGAGATTAAAAGAAATGTTAACATTCCGCCGGATTTATCTTACCTTTGTTCTGAAGAATTCATGGAATTGACAATCTATCGAAAATCAGCTCCCGGATCTTTCATGGACTGGATTCATTTTCACCGACAACAACAACATCAGCAACAAACTGCCAATTTCGATGAACCGGTAAAAATGAGCAATGAATATTGAATAGCTAATTTCAACCGGTACTGCTTTTGACTTTTGAAAAGCTAGAGTTTGTCCCCATCCATTCGGGTAGCCATTTGTACTATCTTTTCTCACCATTCATTGATGTGTTTTCGACAGAGTCACTTCAGTACATATAGCCAGATCGATGTGGCTATCACAGATGTACGGTGGCGTCTTATCACAATAGATCTGTCTGGTGTTGTCATTCTTCTTTTTCTTCATTAGTTCCTTATTCATTCCGTTTGCTGGTCCACGACATGCGACAAAATTCAGACATTCGAATTCTTTGTCACATTGTCCTGGCTCGTTCGCATGCACATGGCTGATCTTCAAATGAATGACCTGTCCATTTGCCATCTCATCAGTTGTCCCCGTCGCACGTCACATCACATTGCGTAATCGTGCAATTAGAGCGAATTTCATCCGCATTGTGTCGTGTCGCTAAGCCTATGCGCTTACCCACGCTTGTGTGTGTGTGTTTGCGTGAGCGTGAAACGAAGTGCGCGTGATTGGAACACGTGACCAACTCAAGTCTCCCGTTTGATTGTGACTCAAAAGTCTCCCTGATTATTGATTTCAGTTACAGATGGAAGGGCGTTGTGTGTGTGTGTGCTCGTGTGCCGGCATCCCTGTTTTGCATGTAGGAAGTTAGTGAATGGACAGGACAAACAAAAGCCAAACAGATTTTGACGATTAATGGTGGTCTAATCGCAGCCAACGGTGTGAGTGACCGAGGGGCACAACCGAGACCATCGTCACGAGGCCATCGAGATCACATCGCAACAAAATCGATTATGTCCAATCTTGTGCGTGCAAGCTTGTGCATGACACAATGGTCAGATGCGGATAGTAAGAAACACCTTGTCCCGTAAATATCCATCAAAACTATTCAACAATTGCTTTGATTTAAATAAATAGTACAACTATCACCTCATCGCCGATAACTAAGACTAGTGACATAAAAATTTCACTTTTTCGAAGCATTTTCGAGGTAATTATTTCAAAGGTGAATTCGTCGTATACATAGCAAGCGTGAACCGGAAGATAGGAATCAAGGGACAGCTGTTTCGACCAGGTTGGGTCTCATGAGCAATGCGAATCAATCGACCCAATTGGGGATCGAACCAGGGACATCACAGACAGAATGCAAGCATGCTACCCACTCGACCACCGGGCAGCTGATCAAACAGTTTTGCATTTTCCATTTACGTGATATAGCACAACCCACCTTTGTGAGCTTATTGCAGGCCACAGACGTCGCTCATCTCAGCACTAGTCTCCGGGGTTATGACTCAGTTGGAAACATTCACAACCTGACCTGACTTGTTCCATAGGAGCAATGGAGAATTTGATTAAATTTCAGAGGTTTATTCATCGTGTATATAGCAAATGAGCTCCCGGGTTCGATCCCCATTTGGGTCAATGGATTCGTGCACTACTACGGAGACCCAACCAGGTCGAAACCGCTGTCCAGTGCTTCCTAGCTTTTCAGTTCACGCTTCATTTACCATATACATAACGAATTTCCCCTTTGAAATTGAATCAAATCCTCCATTAGTCACAGGTAATTATTTCACTCGATAAGTACAGACACGAAATGACCGATAACAAACAAATGCTAATCTCATCAGATCCACTCACTGACTCATAACGGGATTACTGACAGCTCCTTGCAATACTACCGTAGTTAAATGCACATGCGCACAATCGCAACAAAAAAACAGCGGTCTAGCCTTGTCTCGTTATCTTTTTGGAAATGCAACAAGATCAAAGTAGCAAGCGTGTTCAATCGGGTCTGTCAATCCGTATCCTGCTCACTCCTTCATTCCATCAACTTATCACGACGCAGCACGGATGTGAGATGTCAATTCAAGTCAAACGGACCGCTCACTGTTTCGGAACAGACACCCCGGAGAGCGTTGGCGCTCAATCCCGTTGACAAATAACTCAGAACTGGATCAGTTCACCACCGGGAATTAGCGAGGACGATGCTGATGACCCAGATAAAAACCGTATGTCTCTAATGATGTCAGTGTTCGGTGTCTCCTGGCAAACTGATCTGTAACTGCGAACAAGAACACAAAATTGACGCGATCATACAAACAAACAGGTGTACAAAAACGTGCATGCATTCATAATACTGATAATGAAGAGTTCTTAACACGTATAGAACACACAGTATCGTGCGGTGAATGAATGCAAAATATTGAGGACGACGAGGAGAAGGAGCAGGAGGGGAATCGGGAATCCGAATCATTGATATGGTCATCTGTTTGGAATGGACGCAAGCGAATTGGAGCTAGAAGATCATGTTTGGCTCTGATCACCTGCTCCCAACACAAGCCAGTAATAGAATAAAAACCCATTATTATTATTATTATTATTATTATTATTATTATTAATGCTCTCAAGCGACACCAGATTTTGTTTATTCGTTTCACTTTCCAATACACTGTATGCACTTCTTTCATGACAGATTTTCACCGAATGTTTCTTTACTATCGTCTCTCCCCATCCCACATATTCCCCACTCCTACCTCCACCACCACCTCACATTGAATATCGATTCACGCAAGCAGCTGTACAACATGAACGAGGACCGCGAAATTCTACACTTCGTCAACAAGTAGCTATCTATTTACAGGAACGAGTGAAACAACAACAACCAGCGGATACGAGCAAACCGGGTGCTTTGAGTGAACATCGAAAATCTTGGACAATGAAACGTCACAATAGTACGGGGGGTTCGACGGAATCGTTTCCGTCCACCTACTATGGGTTTTCCAACGGGAGAATTGGTGAGATCAATCCCGGAGATATGTTCCTTCCGCCGGATATGCCCGGATCCAGATTACAAACACAGTCTGATCTCCCGGTCCCGACACATTTCCCCAATCCGGGATTCGGTTTCGGAGCCTTTGGTAGTCCAATTACCGATCCAAACTGTGCCATGCTGGGAAGCGATCCATTTCAGGGATTGAATCGTCTTCTACAAGCCCAGAAATCCACGGTTAATAATAGATCAACTCATTTACCCACTCCAACACATCTAAACTCGGTACTAGATCAATCTGGAAAGAACGACATAAACATCTCGAGTAATTCGAACCAGGTTGATCTGAACGGGGCTTCGTTCTCCAATACGAGTACATGGGCCAAAGCTCTGGAATTCGCCCGTATTCATTTCCCGCAATTGTTCTCCTTCAGTACGACAAGCCCATCAATCACCACCACCACCACAAGCCCTACCTGCACAGAGGAGGGGCAAATAAAACCGCATGTTGCATCTCTCTTCCCCCCTGGACTATTATCCTCACATTCCAACGGCCCGTTCAGTACCAGCCCATTTAACCCCGGTGTAACTCCTGTTACCACACGTCCTAACCTCACAAGCATTGCAAAGCCTATCATGGATCCGAGCTCAGTGGTACAGTCACCTCATCTGAATTCCACGTTATGTTTACAATCCTATTTGACTCGGTTGATGGAACTGGGATTTAGTCAGACCCCGTGTTTCGGATGGCCGGAGTTCCCAGCATTCCAATCCTTCCTCCCTTCTGTACCACCATTTGTCCCCCAGCCTCTATCACCCAAACAATCGGTGCAGATTGGTTCTCAGCCGTCGTTAGACTCGACGATCACAGCCACCACCACCAGCAGCAGCACCACGCAAACCATGTTCGGGAGGAGTTCAGAACAGAACGGCTCACGAAGTAGATTAGCAGATGGTAAGTTTGGTGTAGAAAAATTAGAACTTGATAGTTCGAAGAGAATTCAACATATGAGATGAAAGCAGGAAGTTGATAAGTGATAAAAAAGGACTATCCTTACTTACTTACTTACTCCAGACGGGCACAGACATTCCAACTAGTTTTCCCAGTAACTGAGTAGCCCTGGCTAAATGATCATCTGTAGCACAACACCCGTCTGTTTGGATGCCGAGGTTACTAGAGAACAGAAATACAACAGTTGTCTGTGCTTATAGATTTATTTTATTTTGCCTATCCTTCCTAGATTGAAATTCTATCGCTCTGATTCAGTGTCCTGTTTCATTTTGTAATATAGTATAACAAAATAACCATATTATCTGATACTATTCACAGCTTCTATCTAATCTGTTCAGTGCAAGATTGTTATTATGGTATTTCACACGCGTCTGAGTTCAGACTATATGCCAAACAGTTCACAGTGCGACCGGGTTACCCAGGTAAAAACAAATGAATTCTCAACCAGAGCCTTCGGCTAGTCGAAGCCTAACCTGCAAGGCAGTGGTGTGGTGTGTGAAAACAGTATGTTGTTGGGGATCGGTGTGCATTTACGCTGTTTATGCGTCCTTGGGATGAGCTTGAACGTCCCAGGTGCCCAATACACCTCAATGCCTGATCCAGCCGGTAACCAATACCATAACCTGCAGGAAGATGTCTGTGTGTATTTCGTACCCCTATTCTTGGTTGGTTTAGAATCAGGGATTTTAGCCAATCAACTTCCCAAGGAGAAATGATAGTGGTTCACAAACCGAGCTGGAGCCAAGGATATTGCTTTCTGTCGTCTCGCATGGGTAGAAAAACACCTATGCCATGTGAGATCTGTGAGTAAAGCTTCTTCAATTGCAACCATTTGAAACGCTTGGTTGCATTGAGGCATTTCACGAGATGTGAAAGCGGAGAGTGACCTGCTTGAAACAACCATTTTACTGCTGTTATAGGCTAAGTACGAGATTGGACACTTTGTAGGCATCCCTTCATTTCAGAACCAGAATCATTTTGATGAGGTTTAAAAAATTCGGTCTGATCAACTCTTCCTCTTCCCGTTCTTTATTCTGCATACAGTGGGTTCAAATCATTGCTTCAGTGGAGCCGAACACAGTGGCAACCTGGCCTCGCTGAATGATCCAATCACTCCATCTGCATTTGCACATCAGCAAATTTACCAATTAATCATGTGGTTGAGTACCAATCGTCCAGACTTGCAACTCGCTCTGTCCAGTAGCGAACTGCGTCTGTCCACGGAACAACTGTCGAGCTTGGTCACTGATCGATGGGACTTGTTGTACTGTTTGACGGCCGTGGAACAGGTGTACACACGTGCTCTAACCTCAGACAGTGCGAATCGATCGGATGCGTACGTGAAACTCACGGAACAATTGCAAACAACATGGGCTCGCCTGATGCTACCGCCTTCGACTAGCTCAACAAATGGCTCCGCGAATACGTCAAATCGTGAGTGTTATGCATGTTTCTCAACTACTGGCATTTGGGGTATGTGTGTGTGACCCTATGCTTTCAACGGAGAACAATAAATGTTAAAAAAACAAGTGTTTCAAATTAAAGTCTTCCACATCAAAAGATTCTATGCATGAAGGAAGCAAGGAGACATTATTATTGACTACACAAAAGTTTTATTCAGGTTAGGCCCTCACACCTAGCGTTCAGATCAAGTTGTGTTCTGTGGAGGCCAGTGCCCACACGAACAAGACTGTTTTCTCATACTACGTTTGCAGGGATGTGCCATGTTATATCGTGTACATATGAAGTGAAATTAGCGAGTAGTAGGTTTCAGTTTTACCTCTGAGATCCCCCGTTTTACTTTATGTTTAGTCACCACTTGATTAACTGTGGATAGAGAGGCTTCAAGAAGCAAACCATTTCGTCTTCTTCAGTACAAACACGCATTGATTACGCAAACGGTACTTTATTCGTCAAACGACACTCCATTAAATTTTGTCTTCTTAAATAAGAGAAGCCAGATTCTTCTTGTATATTGCGCACTATCGAGAATATTCTCGTACTTCTGAGAAGAACTGTCTTTTAGATTTTAGCTACTCACACAATTCTATATCCAGTCATATACTCGGAGAGCGCAAAACCCGAGATTTTTTCTCTCTCGGTGAATCTATTTCGGGTTTGAAAGCTGGAGTCCTGGTCCGGAGGGTGTGTCTGTGTGCTGTCACGGCACCAACAGTTTACCTCGGAATTGACCAGAAATATCACATTAACAGTTAAAGAAACCTTCACTCCCATTAAGAAATTAAAAAAAAATTATTCATGGTTAACATTACAACTCTAAACATGGAACTGCAACAGTGAAACCTATTTGAAGAGTATGTGCTAAATGACTACGAATTGGTGACGAAGCCACATCAGTGTTGAAAAGTGCCTCAAAAAGGAGTTTTAGTACAACTTATCTAAAGTGAGAACAAGTTACCAAATAGCTTCTGCTTAGGAAGCCATACACACTGTCTTCTCGTGGCTGGTGTTTTACCACCAAAGTGGGAGGACGAAAAGCCAATATCCGGGGATATAACGGGTCGGTAAACCCTTGACAGTTCACTTAGGGGAGTTGACTAAGAACCCCGATTCCAAACCTAACCAGGGAAGAAACGTACAAATCGCACTCACCCGCGGTAGTGGTCACCGGCTCGATTGGGCATCGAGGTGTATTGGGTANGGTATCTTGGACGTTTGACCCTGTTCAGTGGGCGTATGAACCGATGAACTGCATTCCGGCCACCAATGGATTGCGGTTCTCATACACAGCCCTGCTGCATTAGGGATCAGGCTTTGGTTAGCCGAAGGCTCCGGGAGTGAACTCTTTAGGAAAATTCATCTGCTTTGGCTGTGGCAACCTAGTGGTGCCGTGCCATCAAGCAAAGCTTATTGTACCATGAGTGATATGTGTATATATATGAATAAATATGATAACAAGTTTATTGCGATTTATTCGGGCAATATAAGCCAATAAGTGAATGGATAACATTCCTTCATTTGCGTGGTACACGCCTTTGTTAACTGCTTGTACAACGCGTACAACTTGCAACTTCATTATATCACTTAAAATGCTTAATAAACCGGTGGTTTATGATAACAGGAATGCTGTCCGGTTCGAGATTTTTGATCGACAAGCAACAATGGCCTTCTATTTCAAGCATCTTTTAAGATACGCATATTGAAATTTGATCAAACTGATCCTTACAGTGGCAATTGGTGATTGCCAACAGATCACCCAAGCAGAAATGTATGGACTGAACAATCACTGAATGGATCGGTGGATCTTTAAGACTGCGTAAAACAAGAAACTATTTATCTAATATTCAAATTTCCCTTTTATTACGCGAAAAGTTAATGCACAATGTGCAAAATGTTTCTTTTTCGTCATACATGACGAGTTTATTTGAACCTTCAAGTGATTTAGCCCTGTTGTGGTTGTATACTATCGAACGGTATTGATTTCGCACCGGCAGTCACGTGATATTAGCAGGTTACTGACAACTCGAACCGAGGCTTATGTATGTTGCAATTTTGGGAGGGCCATCTTGTATGTCCTCGACAGTCCTTAGCCTGTGACAGCCGTTTTCGCGAAAACTTTTCACTTCGTTTCAAACTAAAAAAGGACCTAGTAAAAGACAATATTAGCGATTCTTATTTATAAGTGGTTATACATATATGCCTCTGTACGTTGATGAAATGAAACTTATCCATTCCTAAGAAGTCCATATAACACAAACGAATGAATCAATTAGCCTCAGTTAATGAAACTCGCATGTGTGTGTGCGCGCGCGCTCGACGAAATGAGTTCGATAATGGCTCACCGTTTGGATGTTCATTTGTTCTAGCACCAGATTCAAGCAGCGCATGTGCGGCATGACAGTCAGAGAGTAAAACACTCTGTAAACACGAGTTCACATGTGCAAATGCGTACAAATGAGTTCCCTGACTGAACATTTATTGGTGTATTAGATCTCAATTCGATTTGGAGAAGTTCACAATTGTTCTGCAAGTGTGTAATATTTGCGCGAATTTACTGTACTACATATTTTTACCACAATCGACACTGTAAACTAATGCTGAGCATGCTCTCAAATAGAACAACTGACTCGTGAAAACCCAGTAGACCGGTATATAGTTGACAAGATCCTGATTCGTGGAAGCTGTTTCTCAGTTCCATCCGAAAGCTGATTTTCACAGATCTGATAAATGCATTCTGATCGCTTTTTTTCAGGATGCACGGAGTCACAAACCTTGTCCGCGGATCANNACAACAACAACAATTGAAAGATTCATCTTCACCGATTGAGATGTGTGAAGGTGAGCGGTTGCACGATTTGATCCCGTTTTTATCATTTAACAACTGGATCGCATGATTGCACAACTTGCCATGGATTTTTGTTTCCGCCTTCTTCATCAACACTATTCCTTTTGAGCGAGGTTGATATTGATCGATGAACTGGGTGACAGCAGCCGGAAAATTTCTGCTCTATCATTAGGACCAACCAATCTGGAGGGCACGGAGACAAATCGCCGTAGCTGCCAAAACTCGTATGTGTACAAGTGCTTGCAAAGACCGTAAATGAATTTTTAGATAAAATAGTAAAACTTCGAAGTCGAATCAAAGCGATCAGTCGCTTTGGCAGCTCATTCGTGATGGGTGAATCCAACAATAGACACTATCGTATTCCCATCACTCATTGGGGTTGTACTGGAATATGAGCGTCAAGTAGTGACTAATGGGAATTTCCAAGTCGAATAATTTGACCTTAAAGCTTAAAAAAATACCAATGACGCTGACGTAGATTACCAGCGGAGCTGTATTTTCCGATTCAGTCAAACTTATTGACAAATTACGTAGGCCTTGTGAATAGGAAATATTCCTCTTGCAGAATAGCTGAAAAGTTGTCGCCAATACCTCGTTTAAGTTTCTTTCGATGCAAATAAAGCAAACTAATTTCCCTTGGTTATGGATTTTAATGAAAAGGATCAATGCATTTCGTATTGGAGGATAGTTTACAGAAACACCGTTATTACATCCTCTCAGATGAGTGGGAGATATATTAATTCCAAACTTCCTAATCTCAGTATCGCTAAAGTTGACGGCGAACGGTATAAAATGATTGGAAACAAACAAACTGGGGACATCCGGATCAAACGGTTCTGTCTGTAACTCAACAGTAGGTAATTACTGAGACTGATTGAATGCCTCTTATCTTTAAAGTCAACTCAATACCGATCCTTTGCCGGTTCAATCAGACAGCAGTCACCTTCGTTAACATTGTGAACGTTGCCCGGTACTTTGTTGATAAATTCCCTAATGCGCTGTAGTGTTTTGTCGATTATCACCGAAAAATTGAAAGTTGAAAACTAATAAAATCCTTTTAAAAACTGTCTTAATTTGGTTTTGAATTTCTCTTTAGTCTTTGAAATCCTGCATTTTTCGTCTTGACACTAGATAGAAACAAAGTGTGACTGCACAAAACATATAGCCCAATTGAGAAGCGTGGGATGGGGGGAAGCAAAATTTCCCGTTTAGCTAGACAACCAGCTCCGCTTCAATACCATGCTTAACCTATCGGGGCCTTATGTGGTTCGCCACTCCAAGTCCCGTGAGTCTTAGGTCACCGGTTTCCATCACTAAACAGCAGGTCCTCGTAACTCGTCTGCTGCTCATCACACTTAGGTGTGTAATACAAAAAAGTGTTTGTTCGATGAAAGTTCCTCAGGAATTAAGCGATTTGTGATTGCATTGTTTGAAACTAACACTAGACACTAGTCAAACCATTTATCTCTCGATTTACAGAATCGGTTTACTGAAGCTTGCCAAAACTGGGCTGGTACAATGCGTGTAGACAGTTTGCCTCACTGGTAATGCGTATGCAAATGTATTTGTGCGGCAATGACTCAACTTGCGCAATCGAAGGCGAGAAGGCCTTGTTTATCTCCCCAACACTTGGTGTTTTACAGTTTCAGCATTGCTTGAGAGGCGACTGTTAACTTACGCACTGTACGCTATTCACGGATTTCGATGAGCTTCACATATACGCACTTACACAAGAACACATCTAGATAAGCCTGTACATTCAAAAATTATACGTGAATATTTCTTTGGTGTTACCACGTGTTTTGTTATCTTCGACGGTAACCAACTTGACTCCCAAAGAGCATTTTTATGAAGATATATTTCGAATGGCTCTTACCAATGGTTGATGCATGGCTTCTGTTCGCCGTAGCTCTCAACCGACTAACCGTCAAAACGGATACTGAGAACATGAAGTACATTCCAGGAGACCCGATCTGTTCCGAGCGACTTGCACAGTCATCTGGTATTCAGAACTCGGGGTGAAATTGCGTCGATAACCCATTACACACGTACATCGTCGTCCGCAAAGGGATTTTAGGCATCTGGAAACAACCAACGCATAGTCAAATATATGCGTCGCCCAACTCTTTCAGTGTCACCCACCATACCTCTAATCCTACCTATTTTTTATTCGCATAGTTGCGTTAGTTCTTTCTCCAAGTATTTTGGCTCACCGATTTTTAGCGCACAGGTCAAGGTCACCTGAAAAGTGCACAATTTTATTCACGAATCCCTGTCGTCTCAAAAAATATCCTGTCACCTTATTGTTTATCATTCCCGATGGCGGATAGCACTAGTCACATTCAGGTGCAGAACTCCGATACCTTCTATTGATGTATTAGGTTGATTCCGGCTTCCTCATACCACATGACAATAAGTTTGTATATTCGTTTACTCCGTCAGGGTATTCTCAATTGCTCACACCGTAAAGTATCTGGTTTCCCCATTTCCTCCGCCAACAATATGGCTCCCTAGTTCTTTCATACATCGAAGATGCTCAAATGCATAGCCGCACAATATGTCTTCTCTCGATAGGCTTCACGTAGTACGGCTTTCATCATTTAGCTCCCAATCTTTTACATCTAATTGATTCACCTCTGATTTATGTACGCTATTAGCTACCATAATAAAACTACGCAAGCAACTTAGGTACTTCCGACAGAAAATTCTCGTCTCACTTTGCGGACAATATGTCTACTAGATTGATTTTCTGACAAGGCCTTCTGACCTTGCACACCCCACATCCAAACCGTTCGTCATTGTACTCGACTAGCATCCACACCATGGGAGATGATGGAATTCCAAGATGAACCTGCATTAGGGCGAAAGCGGAACGAATCGGCCCGAGGTGGCAGTGACTCAAGCTGCTTGACCAAATCCTTTTGTCTGCGAGAATTTCTGGCTTTCCTCACTCTCTACTTGAAGTGGAGCCCTTCTCTCATCACAACATTTGCACCAGGCAAAAAGAATCGTTTTACTCAACTGTCAATCTTATTCAGTTACACTGTTTACTACAAGATTGTAGTCACACGAGAGATAGATGATAACCTGCACCATTCCCTATTATCGTTCTAAATTTTTTAATGAAAGACCGTTTGTGTTATCGATGACTTCTTGAGTAGTCAGTAATTAACCTGTAGTTGTTCGCATACGATTGATTTTCTAATTACTCCAATTGGGAATATTACGTGAATCTGCGGGTTACTTTTGTGTAATTACAATAATGAGATGGAGCTCTAAAGTGGTTGAACTATTCATTTAGTTGTTCTTTGTTAATCACACCCACCCTTCGTTGTAGTCACGTATCCTCATATCAAATCCACGGTTTCGTATCTCTCTTGTAGCACCGTTTGATTTGGGGTGACTTTGGGTGGAACAATAAGATTTCTAGTGGTTCGAAAGTTACAGCTAAAAATATTTTATGAATTGTAAATGTTTTTACTATCGTTTACCACACACACACACACACACACACACACACACACACACAATAATCGTCATGATTACGTGCTTTATTTCGCTCACTGGTTTTTGATAGTAGTTGGTTGTGGAACCAAGGTTCATAAATATTTTCTATTACCTAATCTTCGATCAGAAATTTATGCTGGCTCCTTCTATATGGAAATGAGCGCGTGTGGGTGAGGAGTCAGCATTTTCTTTTGGTTCCAAGCTATCGTTAAGTAAAATTGTCAATGGAGTTCGTCTGGGATTGGACGGTATCCTTTATTATTTCTCTCATTTCCCGACACTATAGTCTTATATATTAACTTGATAAATCTCTCCT
>UZAN01039519.1:140288-153327 GCA_900618425.1 Echinostoma caproni
GGGAGGCTTTCAGAAGGACTTTCAGATCCCAACCCAACGGTCCGCGATTCAAGTTCGAGCAGGAGTGCACAGAATGCACACGGTTGATGGGGCCTAACAAAAATGAAGCACTTGTTAAGTGTTCATCATCTATCATGACGTGGAATTTCTTTTGGAAATGCTAATAGTGAAGCTGTTTGAAAAATCAGCTGAATAAAGTTCAAATAATAGCTTTATTGTAGTACAAATTTAACTTGATTCAGTCAAAAAGTTTTCCTTCAACTGGTTTGAGTCAAAGTAATCCACCTTAAAATAGTGCTGATACCAGCACCAGACGGAGACGCAGCTCACTCTCCTCCTGTCATCATCATCATCATCATCATCATCATCATCGCTTCCCTATGAATTTGCATTTCTGACCCGCTAACATTTCCAACCATGTAGGATAACATCTAATAACTGATCCATTTGTCTGCTACTTACAAACTTTCTAACAACCTTTTGAAATATACGCCAGCCATTTCTTTACTCATAGATAGATACCCGAAGCCAAAACAGGATTAACTTTTTCCCTGTCTAAATGTTTATGATGCGCGGTTTAACTTAACCGATATCAGTTAATTAGCTTGATGATATTTTTGACCTATATTTCACCTGTTCAGAATATACCACATATATTCTTGCTAAATGCATCTATCTCTCATTCTATTTCCTTGACTTTGAATCATCGTTAAGTAAAACAAATTGTACACGCTTTATTACTGGACTAAATTGTGTGATACTGTGAACAGTGCTAAGTTTTATGCACTGGGTAAGCAAATTTTCGGTGTCTACCACCCCTGAAACGCGATCACAAAAAGCCATACTTTTCTTGGACAAATCTCAATGTCACATTTCACATGAGGTTGGCCGTCCAAATATTGTTCTCTCCCTTTTTACAGCTACTGGATCGGCAGTTTCCAAAGCTGATCTTATTCAGTCACCACCAACCAGCTCAGATCCGAGTGTAATCCTAAACCCTTTCCTTATGTTGGAGACAGAGATAAGTTAGCCACCTGAACATTGATCGTCAGTAGCCAGGGTGTGGCATTTATTGGAGAACAATGACAAATGCGATTTTATTGTCACTTTGATGGACTCTATGCCAAAACGACTGGTCCAAGTGTTTAAAGATAATGGACGGCACACAGCCTATTGACAAAATGAAAATGGGAGTGAGTGATTTGTTTTTACAAAAAATTCTTATGATTTTTTCCATTGGAGCTTTGTTACCTCACAACTGATGCCTCAGTAACCCTAGCCCAACTCGAGAAATGGTAATTTTTCAAGTCATTTGATTAATAGAAGCGAAAACTCAAGTGGATACCATCACATATATGCTGTCTTGTGTGTAATATGTGTCATTGTCATCAGTCAGTAAAGAACTCGATCGACTTCAACTAACATTTGGGATCAAAACAGTCAACTCATTCTCCTGGGCTGCACCCACTGTCGCGATCAAAAAATGTCAACGATACCGTTCGTGCTTTGAGCCGATTTTTCAACGGGCCTGAATGACGCCCTAGATGCATAGCAGTGTCTCCTACCATTGACCGACGACTGCTTCGTAAAGCTAAACGGCGGCAATTGTTTCACCCAAACAGACCCAGCAGACGCGTTCTTGTGAGCAGAAGTCGATGAAGTCGCTTGTGAACTGTTGACAGCCAACACACACTGTGATCTGCTCCAGCACCTTTTAGCGTGAAGACCGCTCCCGCGATTTTTCGACAGATCATGGATACCATGCTTGCTGACATTGACGGCGCTGCTGTTTATATGAACGATATCATTGTGACTGGCACAACACCCACTGAACTCTCACAACGATTACACAGTGTTTCGAAACGGATCCAGAAGTACAATTTCCGCCTTCGTGTGGAGCAATGCAAATTCTTCATGCCTTTCGTGAAATATCTTGGATTCATCATCGACGGATATGGTCGACGCCTAGATCCTTCCAATGTAGCGGTCATCGACAAAATGTCTCCACCACACCGTGTTCGTTCAGTGAGGCCCTTTTCAGGACTCATGAGCCAATACGCACCCTTCCTTCCAGACATGCACCGCCTGCGCGCTCCTTTGAACGAACTGCTGGAAAAGGATGCAAATGGGGAACCGGTCACCAGCGATCTTTCGAAGGTGTCAAAACAACGTTGCTCTCTGACCTGCTGTTGACTTACTTCAATCCGGAACTAAAAATTATTGTGACTACGGATGCGTCAAACCATGGTGTTGGCCCCGCCATCTCGCATGTGTTCCCAAATGGGTGAAACAAAGCCACTGCAGACACGACACGATCCCTGACACCAGCCGAGCCCAACTACGACCAGATTAAAAAATAGGCATTTATACATAGAGTTCGATTGGTCAGTAGATTTTAATACAGGGATTAGGCTGATTTTGAATGAATTTCTGTGTGCAAATAGTTCGGTCGACAACAAGGTATGGGGTCACGATAATTGGATAGGGAAAACCCGATTGGAAAATGTGTGAACTGAACAAGATAAAAAGGTATTAATTAGTCAAGAATGAATAAAACAGGTGTGAAAGTGTGCATACAAAAGACGGTAAAGAGGAGTGGGTGGGTACACAATCCAGAAACGCGGCACTGATGGCAGCTTTGATAATGATGCACTCACGTTTCGTGTTCGAGTTAGCCGCTAGTCCGCTTTCATTTTTGCTTTCAACATTCGTCTGGGCGGACAACTGAGACATATCAAATTAGTTACTTATTTTTGATCACGTGAGTGAACAGGCAACCCTCGAAGTTCATACGGGAGGATTATGCAATTCTGAAGGAATCGTGCTCACTAGATGACTCGAAAGTTGTTCGTCTGGCTTCATCATTATTGTCACCATAAATCAAGAATGTCAAAGACGGCAATAACCGAGTACAGATAATCTGTAAATATTCCTTCCCCAGCATGGGCAGGCCCTACTCCGAAGCCACACAGAAGAATTGTTTGGACAGCAACATTGAAAACCCAGTCAGCCTGGGAGCACGATGTAGTCAGCGGCAAATGAACGGCAATCGATCAGATAGAACAGAAAAGCGTGGTGATTTTATTTAACATACCATATGCTATAAAACCACTCTTAATGCAAACGAATTATTTTCAACTACTTGTATTACATTTGTTTAACGGTTGATTCCAAGGTTCATTACTAGGTTGCAAAAGGTAACGCTTTTTACTCAGTGGGTTTTCCATGGAGAAAAACCTAGTCTGCTGAGTTCCTGACAGAAATTTATCTACAGTCTTATAAATCTACGGAAATTAGTGGCAAAGACTGTAGTTATCATCAAATCTAGCAGCCGAACGTCACCCATTCGAAGTCGTACCAGGAAATGGATATCTCTGATGGATCTGGCTGGAGCACAAAGGTCTTCGGGATGTCGTCACTTGTAACAGTTATCGAATACTGAGAAACCAGTGCACCGGACTGATTCACGAGGATAAGCTGACGCACAGCGAGTCGTTGGCATACATGTTCTTATCTGACCCTAAGTTGTTGGATTAAGTATGGCTACTCAATTGGCAAGTTAAACTTGGCATGCCGACACCAAAATGTGCCGGAAGAGTGGCGGTCGTTAAAACGAAAGTATTTGAATTGTCACAAACGCAGTATTTTAAAGGTTGATTAATTCCTTTGTCGGGTGCATCATTTTCTACACCCTTAACTGCTGAAAACGCCAAAGCACAACTAACGGTATTATAAGATATGTAATTCCAGGTGCAGAAAATATACAGCCAAAATCCCTTATTTTTTGTGAATAATCTGTCCCAAACACTAGCAGTTCTGTTCCAACTGTTTTTCGACCAAACAGCACTAACGCAATCATGGAGGTAAGAGTTTTTTTCATCTATATACAAAGGTAGTTAACGCTCAACCAGTAACCCTCCTTTCATTGTTATCGAAAGTCATAGACCCCACAGTGATTAATAACAATCCTTTATCCAGGGTAAACTCTGTCAAATATATTGGTGTAACCATAGATAGCAATCTTCATTGGTCAACCCAAATCCACAACTTCATTGGTAAACTGCGGCGCCTTTTATTTCAAATACGAAAGCTCCGGTAGTTTCACGCATCCCCGTCAGTTATTTCTACCTTTGTTTATCAGTGTGTTTTCTCCATCTTTCTTTGTTATTCTCAGTTATTTTTCTTGGTTTACTCAAACAGGATTTCAAAGTCTTACGCCGCGGTCTAACCATTATTAGTAGTGTCTCTTCTATTCCTGTGAATGAATTAGCTGTAAAGCTTTCAGAGTATCACGTAACTTACTGTGTGAAATTTGCTGAGAGGATTCTCCCAGATCATGACCACCCGTTGCATGCAGAACTGACACTTTGTCGTTCCTACCATTCGACACGCTTCCAATTCCACCAAGTTTCATCTCGAATTAAGGTATACCGCAATTCACCCATATCGTTTCTTGCTCGTCTACTAATAAACAAAGAGCGGACAATAATTGAACTTTGTCTTAACCTTGGATTATGAAATGTCCCCATGCCTGTAAAAACTTTTCTCCCCATTGATTATGTACATTGTGACGGTTAGCGTGTATGACTTTTTAACTGAGATGTGAGCTCCAGTGCTTTCCAAAGTTATACACAATACATAAGGCTCGAGCAGCGCACGCAGGACTTAAACACCTGTGGCGGCGATATGACTTTTCACTAAAGTTGAAAAGTCGCGTATACTGCGCCACCGTACGATCAGTTTTACTTTACAGTTGTGAGACTTTGAATGTTCGACCACCAATGCTTACGTATTCTGGCCCAGATTGTTTGGAGTGAGTGGGTTAGTAACTTAGAAGTAAGTCGTCGGGTGTTTGGGAATAAATAAAAAAGAACTGGCTATCGTATCGAATCCAGCTCAATAGGCTCCGTTGGTTAGGACACGTTTTGCGTATGTCCGACGGTCGCCTATCACAGCGCGCCTTCTTTGCAGTGGCTCTTACAGGCTGGAGAAAGCCACATGGAGGCCAGCAGATGACGTGAAGATGAGGGATAAGGAAATGCACAGAGCGATTAGGTGGGGTAGGTATCTCTCGTCTTCCGGGTTGGGGTCCAAAAGACTCCGAAACAGCATGGTTGGAGACACTGAAGGCCATGGCTGCGAACCGATAGCAATGACGATCATATTGTCACTTCTTATCAGACCAGAATGCTTGAAATAGTATGTATGCACAGTTGAACTGTGTACTCTGTGCTCACCATTGAGGTTCGTTTTCTTTCCCCATCCTTAAAAATAGGTCCAATCCCTGTCCTCCTTACACATTCTCACTTACCCTGTGTGCAGTATGAGTTTGGCAGCGATCGGTGAAGTTCGCTTCACTGTATTACGCTGCACAATGATGATGATGTGATAATTGTTACAAAAAATTGAAACGTTTTAATAGATCTATCTCTTTGAGGAAGCCACATGATTGACATTCATTATCGCTCTAGCAACAGTTGGATAGCAGTCCTGAAAACAAACAATGCTATGGGGAATTCTCACAATGAAAGAAAGCACAAAGTAATCGGCTTCTTTTGATTTTGATGAAGGAAATAATCCGGAAATAAGGGTCATCCGTTCACTGTCTCATAGTTCCTGAACTCAAACCCCGGTCACAGTCGTTTCTCCTTCTTAGTCGTTCTCTTTCGACCTTGACTTTCCTGAATATTGGTTGTGTTGTGTTCAATCTTCATCAAGTTATATACAAACCTCCAACCAAAAAATAGATCACCCGTTACAATTCTGGTAAAAATAGGTGAAAAAGTGGGAAGTGAAACGTGCAAAAATATGAGTGATTTGTAAGTGCATTAGAAAGCTCAGAACGATCACTGTCATTTTCGGTCAGTATCCGGGCAAGATAGGGTACCGAAGAGTTTATGTATGCAGATATGCGAGACGGGATACGTTTGTACTTAGAAAGGGTGGAGGGGTGGGATTTGCATGTACACAAGTCAATGTGTAGAGGATGGGTGAAATCAGATAGGATATTGTCAGCGAACTTCAAGCATGCATCAATATGAGCATTACACATGTTGACAATCAGAACAGGGAACGGAGTTTAGGAGACACGGCTGATCATTGAGAGGCCACGCCTCTGCAACTTAAAATCAGCCTTCAGCAAACCAGGGAAAATTACAGGGAAGCAGTAAAGGGGTATAGGGAAGACACATTGCTGAACGAAAGCGTTTATCACCGAAAAGTCAGAACAGAAGTGGCGCAGTCCTCTTATGTGAAAAGAGAGAAATTTCAACTTTTGAGCAACAGTTTAGGCATGTGAGGACCAGCGAAGGTTACTTTCAAGTGTGGTACCTAAACAATTTACATCGCTGATCCTGCTTACTGATCTTCCATGAATCTGTACATTGTCGGAGGGAGATGGGGAACGGTTTAGAGTAAAAATGCATTTAAGGCATTTTTCGGGATTAAGATTAAGACCGGATGAAATGAAATATAAAACGATTTGGGATAGGTTTGTGTTATATTCAACCAGTTCTGATTGGTTAACAGAAATGGCGATATCATCAGAATAATTAAAATGTCGAACAGGGGAAGTAATGGGTAAATCACTGATATAAGTCGAAAAAAGATAAGGTGATAGGACAGCACCTTGAAGCCCACCCGAGCTACTGGGTGGTGCGGTTGACTGTTTTCTTTCCAAGTTAACATACTGATATCTTTACGAAAAGTAATCAGAAAGCCATTCAAGAAGAGAAGCGGGACAGCCAAAAGACTTGAGCCTGTTGAGTAAAAGAGAACGGGGCACTGAGTCAACAGCAGAAGAGTAACCAGGAAATGCACAATGCACATTGTGCTATTGTTGTAGGTCAAATGGACCGACCATAAAGTTAATGTTATTATCTTCATCGGCCATAGGTGTTGGGTGCTGGGCAGAGGGGAAAATGATTATATAGTAAACAGTTAAGAATGACCTAGCTTAAAATTATTTGGTGGAAATGAGCCATTCTCCGATACCAGAAGCAAGATTTAAATCTTTTGGTAACATAAAGAGAGAGAGGGATCATCAGTTCGAAATTATTTACTTTTTTCCCTACCGATCATCTTTATCAGAAAGAGATCAGCCGTAAGTAGAGTAGAGCAGAACAATATTCCGTTTGTGGAAATGTTCTCTGTCTGCACAAGATTTGGTTTTGTTTGTTATGTCACAGAGTTGCTCTCCCCTCCCCCCCCCCAAGAAATGGCACGCCATGACAGCCCATTAAACACCCCGTGTCACGTGATTGGTCCATAAACAAGTAACAAATCAAGAAGGTTCAACACAAGGTAGAATAGAAACCAGCCGTCGTGGTACACGTAATTTCTATGTCTACCCAATTATCCGCAAATATATACCCGCTTTTCTCACAACAGACATGTACAAAGCCAATGAAGCATGATGACCTGAAAATCTTGGAAACGCTGTACAACTGTTTCGACCTGGTTGGTTTTCATCTGTGATGTAAATTCATTGATCCAACCGAGGGTCGAACCTGTGCACTCACATTTAGGCAAGCCCAGCGAACTTCTTAACCATAATTCATCAATCTTCAACTAAACCACATTATTCACTCGCTTTACGCGCGTGCAACTTTCGCAAACAAACGAACCTTTGAAAAAGCTCTGATCAAACACTGTGGCATCCAACTTGGTTTTGATCTCTTCGAATGTGGAATAGCTAATTCCGACTTTGTCCCCGCATAATTAATTACCATTCGCCGGGCCCCTCTTTCTCACGGGACTTGTGAGCACTACTGCCCACCCACCCGCCAACACTTGTTCGCAAACACACACACCGCTACTTTCGCGGGTGGGCGGTGCACTTTCTCGTACAAACACCATAGTAAAAAAAAGTAACAGGATCTGATTTTCGACTTTGATCGGTTGATCCATGTCCGTCGTTCTCCGAAAGGTCAAATTCTAAAATGCAAATAAACAGTGCTTTTCAATTCATTCATTCTTCTTCTACTTCTCGAGTTATTTTTACTGTGTGTGTATAAATCATCCTCGTCATCCTCATGACACTGTCATCGTCAGCCGTGTTGTACTTTAGCGGATACAAGGAAATCGATGTGTGCGTAAAATAATGGATCTGATTTTTGCCAATGGTTGAGATGAGACCAGGGATAAGATTGACGCGCAAAAGAGTGAAGTGTTATCCCTCAACCACCGCTATTCGATACACCTAACAGTGATGGGGAATGGAATAAGGAATTTGGTAAGGAACCAAATCAGAAGTACTTATTTTGAATAAACGCCTATAGATTGCTGTTCTGAACTTGGTCTTATCGCATCTTGTACGCATCCTTTTGTACCCAGTAGTGATATTCAGATACGTTGAACCGTACTTCCATTCGGCACTGTGTTATGTTAGTGTAACATTTTTTTGATAGAATCCATTTTATCTGTGGCAACTACAGACTACCGTTTATTTCATTAGTTTATTCCGGTGTTTTTCAGAGTGCTATGCTGTCTCTGTTCTTATTCTCCTCCATATGATGTCAATCTGCCCGCCTCGGTAGATTGGTAAAGATATATTCATTTGGCGTCCCCATTCAAATAGTGATTATTTTTGCCATCTTTAAGATAAAACCTGAATTTTCACTTTCGGCTGCTCATCACCTTGCCCCTAATATCGCCAAACATGGCCATATCCCGGTCAATCGTTATGTTGGCTTTGACTAGCAAACGTAGTCTATCAATTTTTTCAATCATACACTTATTGATCAAAAACACTTGCGCCTCACAATTAATCTTGGTCCCTTTGGTGTTGAGCATAATTTTTCAAAAGCTCGTGGCGTATTTCGATTTAACCGTCTTGTTCCTCCTCCTCCTCACACAATCATATTTAAATTCGAAATAATAAATATTCATTGCCTCTAGTCCTATTGATCTCCGAATTTTTTTCCACTCTAAAAAGAAAGCTTTTACTTTGTTCTACGAGTTCATTAAACTTCATGTCAGTCTTGGTGATCTAGCCAGTTCGTTCCGATTGATTTGTATATTCGTTAACATTTTGTTGGCTATGATAAGTGTTCTGCCAGGATCCTAATCAATATAGTTCATTGTTTGTAGGAAAATCTTGCGAAATCCCTACCCAACAAACAATCTCATGCTCTCCAAACGTGAACGGCCGCCTACTCCTGTTACCTCGCACGGGGATAGTATAGTCCCTAGTTGTGTTCAGTATTTGGTCGACCGCGACCACGGCCTCTTGTTTGCTTAAGGATTCATTTTCCTACTGACTTATTTTTCATTTGCTGGCGCTTTTTATCGGTGATGTTTCTGACTATTGTCTTTATGCATTTGTACGAACTGCTGAAAATTCACCCTTTCGGTTTATACATCTCACTCTGGCTTGAATTGAACTGGATCATTTCAGAGGCTCAACCACATACACACACATATACACAACCTGGCAATCGTTTAATCTAAAAGAACCTGTTTTATCACGATCTATTCACACAACCGAACCATGACATTGCAACCATCTTTGATCCACTATTCTGTCGGATACGATTCACTCACTATTCCAAATTACAGGAGACTCGAGGAGCCAGTTCACGAAACTGTCATTGCTGTAGATTCTACTGTATGTCGTTCACCAAGAAGTGTCCTATGCAATTTGAGTTCCATCGATCCGCGTGTATGTTTTGTACTTTCATCAATTCACCAGCAAGTAAAAGAAAATACTCCCTGAACCGACGATGGATCTCCGCGGTACAACGCATCAGTTAATCGTAACTATGGATCACCAGTAAATTTGACCAAACTATTTGATCCTATTAGTTGGATACATTGAGGTATACGCTTGCAGCAAATGAGCTCACGTGATGAGTGCAGTTAGTACAAGATGAAAGCAACACACAAACCTGTTCTCTAGCTTAAAATGAGCTGTTCTTCTCGGCAGAAAAGTACGGACAAGTGGGAAATTGTCCTCACTTGTGTAAGATTGAAGAACTTATCGTCATCACGCCTAAACTTTGTTCCAGTGCGGTTGTACCACCACCGCCACTCAGCGCCACTCAAGTTTAATAAGTGCTCCTCGATACGTATCAAGGTGAAAGTTTATTAAAGTACTCAAAGAACACATGCTTTTAAGTTTCCACGAAATGCCTAACAAAGTACGAACGAGACATTTTTCTTTTCGATTCAGCCCCGTTCGGCGTTGTGAACTACACACCACGTCACTCAGTACTATTTGTCACCAAAACTGTCCCCTATGAATTTTATCACGCAAGGCAAGTGATAAGTTGTTAACGAACTTTGTTCTATTTGATTTGATTAGGATGTTCAACGACGTTAAAAAAATGAATGAATTGTAGCTGATCGACAATGTATCCTATCGATAGAGCAAATCGATTTCTTTTCCATTAAAAAGTAATGGATGTAACCGATTGATAGCGCTTTTGAATTGATGAATAAGAGGAAGTCAGAAATTATATGAGAAATTAGTTTATTCGGATAGTGAAATTGATGGAGACCGTCATTGACCCCCTTCGGAACAGCGCACTAATCCAACCATTCGCATGACATTTTGTATTGCCTTTCACTGTCACGAATGGACCATGGAAACCAAGTTATCACATTAGCCCGGACTTCTTGGATTCGAGTTAACACTCTCCATTGCCCAGTCGGTCGAGTCACAAGCCCTTTACTGAGGGATCCGCTATCCGTGGTTCCAAACAAACCGTATCTCCCAATCGAATAGGTGATCAAAGGTGTCGTAGTTTTAGGACTAAATAAACGTTGGCGTTAGAAAACTTCGCTATTTTCCAGTAAAACGTCATGCCTATATTTCTTGTGTAGCATACTTTTCAGGAATCAGTCTCCTAGTTCCCATGAAAAGTAGGTTCTTGTAACAATGAAACAGATCCGTTGTACTGGTCAGCAAATAAAACTCCATCACAGTGAATAACAATACTGTTATGTCCGGAGATATATTTCAAATACACACATGAGCCCAGGCTACGTATAAAACAAAATACGGTAGTATAATCTTCATAACAAAGAAAAAATCCGTGATTTGCTAGTGGGCTGAATATTGTCACGTTGACTAGGTCAGTCTAGGTGAATTTCCCTGGGGAAACTAAAAGCTGTTCCGTGGAGCAGCGGAGTGCCGTGTGAAAACCGCAGTCCATTGAGGAACGATGTCCAGTTCATGGAATCATACGCTCTTTGGACAGGGTTGAATGTCTAAGGTGCTCGATCTACCTCGATGCCCAACCAAGGTGGTCACAACTGCCACAATTTGGAAGCAGTTGTGTGTGTAGAGCTCAACCATCTTCTTCGTTTGTTTTGAATCAGTACTTTTAGCCAACTGCCCAAAGGGAGCTGCCATCGGTTCCCCCTTCCAGTTATAGCCCCGGGTGTTGAATTTTCGTACTCTCACTTTGGTGGAAAAAGACCTCTGCCACATGGAAACACTGAGAAGAGCTTCAACAACTGAGGCCCTTTTAGATACTCTGTTCTACTGCCGCATTCGGTCAGATGCAAGAGGATGGTGAATAGTCACAACCCAAGACACCCACTCGGATATCACATTCCGACCTTCGAATTTCAGCACCAAACAATCATCAGAAGTGAGGTGGCAACACATTGGCAACCCGGCTTGTAGATTCCGGGTCATTAAAGAGCATTTTGACAGGGAACCGTGACCATGAAATCCGTTCACTGAGACACCTCAGCATGTAGGGGAGCTATCATCTTTTCTCTTTTCAAACAATCTTATTCAGGTGCGCATCCTAAATTCGTTGAACGAAGTACGGAAACAAAAGAATTGTTTAAGGTTCCCTATTAACCCTAGCGGATAACTCTTCTGAGGTCAGGATTTTACTATTTTACTGATAGAGCACAAACCACTAGAATAAGAAAGGCTTTGTCTGAACCCTTAGTCAACCACTCTGGAGTTTTCCTAGGAGCTGTGCTTTCCCCATGCTTATTTTTCTCATACATTTATGATATTCCTGATGTTTCTCCTGCGCATGTCTTAAAATATGTGGATGATGTTGTCCTGTGCCAGCTCATTTCTTCTTCTTCCGATCTTAGCTCTTTCATGAACAATTCCGTTATTCTCTTGCCAATCAGGACTAAGCTTAAACGCAGAAAATGTGTTACATGTTGAACATAGTTTGTCACGCTCGTCATTTCCGCCAGACTCCATGGTGATAAATAACAAAGCTATATCTAAGGTGAACTCTGCCAAATATCTTGGTGTTACGATAGACAACAATCTTAGTTGGTCAAACTAGGTGCACAACTACATTGGGAGATTGTGACACGTATCATTTCATATTCAAAAGCTCAGGCAGTTCCGCCCATCTCAGTAAGTTATTTCTGCTTTTGTATATCTGCGTTTTTATCATCTTCCTTTTTTCTTTCCTGGCTTACTTAAATAAGATTTCAAAGCCTTACGCCACGGTCCAACTATGATTGGCCTTCTTTCTTCTCTTTCTGTGAGCTAGTTAATCGTGAAACGTTCAGATTAGCATACAACTTTCTAAGTAAAATTTGCCGAGAGGATTCTCGCGATCATAAGGACTCATTGCACGCAGACCTGACAAGTTGTCATTCCCATTCCTCCACACGCTCTGAATCTCGACAAATGCCATCTTGTTAACCAAAATTCAACCATATACATATCCTACTCGTTTACTCACAAACATAGAGAGGGAAACAAGTGAACTTTTGATAATGAATTGCCCCTTTGTTGCATGTAAACGTTTTATTTCCCTGTGAAATATATTACCTGTAACGGTGTATATTTAAAATTTTCAACTGAGATATAAACCTTACTGTCTGTAAAAGTTACACATAGTAAAATACAATACAGTGTCTATACTATATCGATTACCCTTCACATTATACTGTCTACAAAGATTCTGTTTTGGGGAGAAGATTGCCCAGGGTTTCGGACTCATTCGGATTCAGAAGCTTCCTGTAAAATGAGAACCGAATACAACTCCCAGTGATCTCGATCAGCGGAACGGCGGCAATCTTAACGAAGGATCTAATTAATCCATAA
>UZAN01039520.1:5783-18126 GCA_900618425.1 Echinostoma caproni
GAACACTTGTGATCTGACCTTCGACCCAGTGGTGATGGGGCTTACACGGGCACCCTGTCCTCTGCTTTCAATCCTGAATCCTGAAGACTGAAGACTGAAGACAACCGATTGATAGTCTGATCCCGATTTCCGTCAGTGCGAAGCTTGTCAGTAAAAACATACTTCTTTTGCATATCAAACAATGCTCTTACAAATCATAGCTGTGCCCCACAAAACTTAAGTCCTTGGATCCAACGTGAACCAACCATGATTCAACTGTTCCAAGAATAAGAAGAAACAAGTTTGAAACATCAATTCTTCCTGGATGTAGTGACGGAGAGAGCGCAGGCTGGATAAAACAATCGTTTTTTCTCAAGCAAAATAAGAGAGATAACAAACACACTGGAATCATTCAGAAAATGTTGCACATGGATTTTACCGATAGCATGATTTTACCATTACACGATGTCTTAAAATAAATGATTCGTAAGATCACTGAATACTGTTTCTTCACTTGGTTTAACTGAAAATATGCAGTTAAAAATAGGCAACTTATAGAGGTAGTAACTTCCGATATTTGTTGTTGCCGAAGCTTGCGTAATGGAAAAGAACCGATGAACGACTTAGCAATAAGATGTCACTGGTTGTGTTCTCGAAAGTCCTTTCAAATATATTCGCACTCATACCAGTCAACCGAGAAACGTTCGTCTCGTACTACTCAATACCTTCGCGTGTCGAGAGTGCTTTAATGAAAAGATGAAAAGCTGAGAAACTGAAAGACGGAAATATGAGCAGGTTCATGAACCATTGGCGTCTGACTTATCTAGTAGAACTGCTAAACCATAATAACAAACCTCCCACCCCAGGAGAGGCCCGCAAACTGGTTCTGGGTCTTCCTTGTATTGGTGATTGCTAGGGTGATTAAGTGATGGGGCAAACTGGGTACTCTGTAGGTGCGAACGGTGTCGTAAAATCATACAAGCCTTTCGACTAGANNTTTGATTGGGCTTTAGTTTCCATACATTGCTATTGTTTCCTGCGGGTCAGGCTTTGGATAGTCGAAAACGGTGCTTTGGATCCCTAAGAAATTCACCAACCCTAGTTTGCAGAAGAACAGAGTAAGGTTTGATTTATTCAACATAAAGATGCTTGTGTCACGACTTGCTTGATTTTTTATAATTCATTGGAAATTCACGATGATATCGTTTCCATCTGTGCGATCTCCCTCTTCAGGCTCAATTTTGTCCATATTTGAAATAAATGGTTATTGAAACATAGTCCAGTATGTGCTTCGTTTGCCTTCGGAGATTTTTCAACTCGTGTCATTTCCTCTATATTTGAAGACAACATTAGGTAGGGCATTGTGTCTACACATGACGGTGGTCAGAATGCTGTGTTGTGCACAGATTCAGGTCAGTAGCACTTTAATATAAACTATTATTATTATTATTATTATTATTATAAACCATTCACATTTTCAATGGTGGCGTGACCACTTTTACACTGAATACTGTTCCAAAGTTCACGCCTTTTTATTTAGACATGTTTCCTTTGGGCACGAGATGTGATCAGGTCCCCGGAGATTTGTCATGGGTGGGACGCTTGACTGCGGCCAGGATGTGTGCTTTGATGTGCAGTAGGTAGAAGTCGATAGACAGACGGGTCACGGAGAGGGGGTCGAGCCGGTGATCAAACGTTCGGACGACAGACGCAAGGGAATTATCACTAAAGTTCCACCACTCTCATGTCAGACGCGATTGGATTGGCCGCCATAGTCCGGTTTAGGGACAGGGAGTCTAGACATTCTGAGGCCATTCCTTTGTTGGTAACAGTGACCTTGAGCCCGGAGGGCGACTCTGTGGATTGTGTGTGCATTCATGACTGAGGGAGAAATCAGTGTCCGTGTAGTTCGCTGAAAGTTAGTTTGATGTGCCTCGAATGGAAGAAGCAGTTCAGGACACATTTGAACACCAACTGATTACAAGTTAGCATGTTTCTGCGACGTACGATACTCCGGGGTTCTGTGAGGTTTTAATTCACATAGGACAAAGTGTTTAGTTGTGTCTCAGTAGTCCATAAGGAAGACTATAGACGAGGATTTTCAGTACGGTTTTCAATCTTGGCGGAGAGATGTATATTAGAAAGAACTGTGCCTAAAACTTCGTGTGCACAAAGAATGAATTCCAGATGGCAAATCAAATTAACGTTTGAAGCTTCATAAACGATTAAAATTATACACCAGGACGAACAAAGAGATTGCAGTCATTGATAAACGCACCAAAACAACATTATGCCTAGCGAAGCCAAAAATGCGATGTCACAATATGGCCTCATCTGTCTGCTTATCTAAGTATGCGTAAAACCGATCACAGCTTGAAGTGGTTGCACACGTGCTAGATGAGTTAGATCCTGGTAATAAATGAATATAAACATAAAGAAAGAGTTTTGTTTGCAAAAAATCGCAGCCTATTTTGTAGATGTGCCACTGAACTTGATGGATTAGGCTTGTTTAATATTGAAGTTGAGAACAGGATTATAAAAGAGTAGAGAATACAATGTACTTGTTTCTTTTTGATTCTTTGTTCAGACAAGCCCAGTTGTATTCATGAATGCGTTGGGATAAGGTCCTGCTCATGTAGTCCATATTCCTTAACTCACATATAAGTGAATGAGCATATACACCATGGTAGGCAGCTACACCGTCGTTTGGTACAGAATCACTCACTTTCCAATTCCAGTTTTATGTGGTTCGGCACGTCAACTTCCAGGGCATAGGCTTTCAGATACTTAAGGTGAACGACAGATCCCCGTGATTCCACTGTTCATCACCGAATGTGTGGTAATAAAATTTTCCTGACATGACCTGAATGCCTCCGTGCAAACAAGGCATTGCAACGAGACTATTTAATTAATCTGCACAATATTTCTGCACCGTTGGATTGTTGAGGTCATAGGCGTCGTAAAAACAACTTTATAACCCAAAGAAAATTGTAATTTTTCGATAGAAAGAGAGAGAAGGGTGGATAAATGTTGGCGAAAAAGACCGTAGACTAACATTCAAAGCTTCGATCTCGTTTGTCTCTTCTTGAACAAAATCTTAACGTAGATTCGGCATTGTGAATGGGTATCCGTACAGGTATCCGTATGCTTGTGCTTCAAATGATAGTTGGCAATGGAATCCATAAGTTTTACGCAACTAATTGTTTATACAAGTCGAAGAAAATAAACTTCGGACAGGTAGGTTCCTGCATTACATGATTAGGAAAGAAACCGAATTGTTGTTGACAATATTTACTGGCTATATACGGTCCATTTACTCAAGGTAACAAAACAGATGCCAAATAGTTCACACCGGTATGCATAACCTGACGAGTGAGCCAGGAAGGAGATAACTGCACAAGCACGGTGCAAAAGTGCAACGGAGGTTGTTGTTAACTTCATATGAATTTGAAGAGAACAGCCCTAATCTGGGATCCTTGATCGAAAATTGTTGATAGTGTAGATCAAGGATGAGAGTCTCTTGCCCTGCCACCGGGGATTCGCAAATCAAGTCTTAGAAAAATCAAAATGGTACCTTGTTAACCAGTCCTAATGTCAACAAAAGGGCTTTGCTATGTTCCTAATCGTCGTCCATCAGATAAATATTTTCTACGAACGAAATGGTTTGACACTTTTGCAAGTCTGAATTATCTTCAGTGCCTATACGCCCAACAAAAGGCTTGTCCAGTGACCACTTGCTAGAGTCCAGTCCAGATGGACTCAGTCAGCCAGGGACGAAGGAAGTATTCAGAACAGAGCTTACTGAAGAAATTGAGTAACGGAACTTCCATTGACAATGTAACAATATGATTGGGGGCACGTGTTTCTTTTCCATCGAAGTGATCCATATCAGAGATTATATATATATATATATATATATATATATATATATATACTGATCAGTAGTATCTGAATGACTTATACGCGTTTCACAAAGGTCACAAGTTTCTTCGCACAGCCCGGGAACCAGAGCATCATGACGTGTACTTACACAAACCCTGGTTCTCAATGATGGTGATGAAAATGTTTTCCTCATTTCAGTCATTTAATCCATGAGAGCTATTTTGGTTTGCCAATCGCTGAGGATTTTAATGTTCTAAGTACTTGAAATGAAAGGGAGGGTCTCATCACCAAACTTCGAATAATTTAGAAACTTTCCAAAGACAACAATTCTAATCGATGTCGTGAGATGAAAAGAAATCTTCAAAAAGTGATCGAATGAGTGAGATAAACGAATTGCTTTGATAAAATACCGATTTCTCTAACACACAGAAGTTCCATTATGATGCTCGGAACAATATTCCCCTCACGAACGCATAAGCAAAAATATCCAAATCCAATGTATTTACATATTCTTCGTAACTATAGAGGGTGTCTAATATGTTTGGTAACTTCGGCATAAAGAGTACATGGTAGAAATTAACCTTAGGTCAGATAACTTGCTTTTTCCTGGTAAAAGTGAATAAAGAAGACATGCTAAACGCTTCTAGATACAGATACGACAAATAAGAGTGGAATGGCCCAAATACAGCCCATTCCTGAAACCTATGGATCAGAAAATGTAAGTCAGCAGCCTCGATAATTACGTGTGCACGGCCCATCCACACACAGTGTTGTGGTAATCCATTCTATCATCCGTCACTTGTTTTGCGCACAGCTCGACTTCACTTTGGGTTCTTATTTTCTGCAGCAGTTCAATGATTTACAGTTTACAATCAACATACCAAAAGATTTGGGTGCAACATTGTGCTTTTCTTGGGTATTAAGCCAAGTGTAGACAGCGGAATCAATTATTAAGTTCCATCGATTTATTATTTATAACCCGGTGTTGATGAACTAATAATGAAAAATTTTCTGCGATTAAAAAGACTGTATGAAATGAAACCATTTCATAGAATCAGAATTTTGGAGTTCTTCGTCGTGATTGTCAACTGTTCTCAGACGATCGTAACAAGTACATTATTTAAACTCATTGTGACCCAAACGGAATTGCTACAATATATATTACATTTTTTAAACGAGGCTATTCTATTATGGATCTTATTTTAAATTACCTCTTGTTCTACTTTGTATTATTTAGATATCTTGAATATACCTTTCTCCCAATTTCAGGAGTGATCTCGTTTTTCATTGAGTTTGTATTGATCATTCCTGTGAAACGAAAGAAAGCTTTTTAGTAACGGTGAATGGAGCACTTGCATTAGCAATGGAATGGGTATTTTAAACTAAACAGTTCTGCACTTTTCACGTGAGTCTAAAGATTCTTTTTTTATCGACTTTGTCAGACGTTTTTAACAAATTCATGTAGTGGTTTTAGAGTAACTTTACAATTTCCCTTTCATGGTTGCTTAAAATAAAATAAAAACACAATTTGAAACCGGTCCAAAACATGTGTTGTCTCCATCCATCTTCTATCACTATGAACTTAACTACTCTACCTGTCTTTATGAGCGTAATACATTCTGATTTCCATCCGTTACCGGTCATGAGGAACACAAGATTGTTCATTACATTTAAAATTACTTTGGCCTACATTATGTGTTCTTTAAGGTTGGTTTGTGACACTGTTGTTCCCTCGGCAAAGCATTTTGTTCATGTTGGTATAGCTATTGAAAATGAAATGATAATCACAGGTAATCCGCCATAATATCCAAGCGAGCAAGTGGGAAATATTGTAGGTGCGTTTGGCGTGATTCGGTGCAGTCAGCGCTAGGAATATTTCGTTCCAAAATGAATAGCATACTCTTACCTGAGCACGGATTAAGTTTTAACACGTGCTTTTTGTTCCCGCGACCTTGCTTCATGTGGAAAGTGGACACAAATTATATGAAATCGAAAGTCACAAGTGCAGTTCAGATATCGCTTGGGATTATTAGATTAATTATTTACCTAACTGTGATGTAATCAAGTAATCAAATGGGGGTTTTGCTCAAAACTGCAGGTTCTTTAGGAATAGTTTTAAATTATGAAAGGGACAGGATCCAGCAAATGGAAAACTTTTCCAACTTTATTTGATTTGAGAATTTATAAATGTCTTGTATGTCCCATATTTAAAATTCAAATCCCTTCAAGTAATAAAAATTATTTTTAAGCAAACACAACAAACTGCATAGAATGAAAAGTCAAACGGGGTCATAAAGGCCCCAGTGAAAAGCTTATTCGATCATTTAGGGAGAGAAGTGTTGCAGAGATGTAGATACCAATTCACACGTATATTAAGGAGTCAAGGGAGATTACGCTAAAATTTAATAACCTAACAAAAAGAAAACGCCGCCTAACATCAAGCTACCTTACGGTGTTTTTGAAAACAAAACGAATGTTTTTTTTGAAAATGATAGAAAGAAACCGGAGGAGAATACCAGTTTACTGGATAAATAGAAAAACGTTAAAACGAGAGTAGCTTTGTTCGAAATGGACGGATAACATAGTTTTTTTCATGAAACAAACCTGACTCAACAGCTAGAACAAAACCACAGAAGAGCATTCAACAACAACAACAACAAGATCAGCAACGTTACTAGTAAAAATCAGATAGTCGTGAATTTTAAAAAGAAGTCCAAATCAAATCGGCCTCTGAAATGATCGATCACAAGATTTCAAACGGGTCTCTCGGACGTACCATTCATCGAAAGGAGACTTGGACAGAACACTAAGCAAATTATGACAGTTTCGTATCTTTACAGCGCAAGGAGGTATTGATTTGATCCACGGTGAAAAGGACAAGGCGAATATGTTCGTCTAATTCATGTGAGGAAGAACTGAGAAAATTCTGAACGGTCGTTATCGAAAATAGCTATCCAGATAGGATCGTTCAACAATTTATGAAGGACACCACGAGATGAAGGCACAAAAGGAAATCACTATATTTGTCCATTCCTTTCAAAGACCTCCATTATATGAAATATTAGGAAGGCATCTCCAGACCGAGCTGGTAAATACACATTATGCCGCTGACCCAAGCGTAAATTACACATCCAGATCATTGCAGACAAACCACAAGCGACCGGTGGAAATGACCTAATCACTTACATTAATATTATTGTGCTATACTTAGTTCATATGTACGGTAGGATATCTCCCGTGGACGAATACACCAGACAATCGCAAGTGGGCCGAGTCTCGATGTGGGCTGGAAACTCCAACAGACGGGAGGTTCTCCGTTGAGAGAGTTAATTGATATTGTGAAAGAGAGAAAATACAAACACCATGAACCAAACGGTCCAGTGAGACATGAACACGACTCACACTCAAAGGGAATGTCAAGTTGCCAGGTTCGTTAAAGTACCACCGGATTCTCAACCGAACGCGTTCGAGAAATATAAAGTTGTCATTACAATCATCAAATTGGTTCGGCGATATGAATTAATATGAATCAACCTCAAAACAAGGTTGATTGGATCTGTCTACTCTTATTCGATAGAGTGGATTTTACTTAAGAAGAAAGATGACATGATGATGCAGAATGTATTTGGCTGGAATTACCTCATGGCCAAGTTGTGTAAGGGATGTGTCGTTTTCAGTATCTTACATTATTAGCTGTACCAGTGATTCTGTTCGATAAATCTACTCAGTGTTCTTACTCATGATTTGACTCGAGGAGGAATTACATTTGATAAGTCCCATTCTCTTTACAATAGCGTAGATCTGATTCAGTTGTATTTGACGTCTATTGATATCAACGTTTTTGCTTACACCTCAGTCAAGACGAATCCACACAGACTGTGATGTAGTAGATAAAAGAGAAAAAGCTGCTGAATGCATCGGCCGATAGACAAACGTTTAAAATCCGTTATGATTCGGATTCGCTATGGATGAATTGTTTACTAAGAGTATATAATTTCAGGAATAAAGCTCACCGAGCTCGGTGAAGTGCAACCTACAATGCTATTAGGAGTGGCAATTTTGGAATAATCCATTCGATTGTTCACAGGCACCGGACACTGTTGATGATCTTCGTTTTGGTTTCACTCCATGGGAGACTGTTAGTCCTCCGCTTCTTTACCAGTGATGGAGAGATTTGTGTAGCTCAGGTGTAAGGGTTTGAAGTCTCGACCCGAATGTTCGCAGTTCGAATTCTAACAAGGACACGAAAAGTATGAACCACTGAGGAGTCCCAAACAAGACAAAACAGTTGTCCAGTGCTCATTGCTGATCATCACAAATCTTTTCATCATTAGAAATACTATGTTTTAACTCAAAAGTTCTTAGAAAATTAGGCCAGGATCATCTATTGTGCGGTATAATTGGTTTTCTCTCTTTATCCTTTATTAAACACGGTTGGTCTGATAGCGATGTTTCATACGGATCCAGATATATTGTGATGGAAGGCAGTACAAAGAGAGTCCTGGTTAGCGACTGAAGCAAGAATGGGGTTCATCCAACCAGACGTGCAGACGCAGCGGCGGGAAGTGCCTCGCGAGACAATGTTGACTGCCACCCGAAACGAACGAATCGACAATTACAGCCAGATAGACAATCCGCAGCTAACGGGAAAGATACCCACTGAATGCCACAACCTCGGAGCTGTCGATCAACGCATCTCGCTCCGCGATCGGGTCAAACCAGTCGGAATGGCACGCGGATGAAGAGGCAACGTACGTGCCAAGTGCGGACCAAGACCAACAAGAAATGACCCACAGAAAGAGGCATGAATCATCCCGCCTCGCGGTTGAGAATTGACTGTATATAATCGAACGCATGCCGTGTATGTTTTTGAATTGGATCAGTAGACGTTTTCCCAGCCAGCTCGCCTTCTCGGTGGAATATGATCGAAAGAATCACTTCTATTTTCCGTCACTAATAAGTGGAAATTAAGTTGGTTCTTTCAAAGCTGTAACCGAGGAACATAATACTATCTGAAATCAAAACACCAACTGCATGTGAGTCTTGATAGAAATGTAGCCTACATCGATTGCATAAGATCCGCTGGTGCCAGCGAAACACGGTGAAATCTCACTGCTCAGGAGGAGGTGAATAACATAATATAAACAGACTTGTACATGTACATGTGAGGGAAGCGACCAATATACCATGGGTTGGGATGCTTGTGGGACAGACGAAGATTTGAACGTCGTCTCGCCAACTGACGGCGCCTGAATAGGGACCTGAATAGTCATTGCGACAAATAATGGTCAACAAAACATCGCTTTGGGCCATGAATAGTACGGGGGCTGTTAACCCCATTGATGTCAACATTCTAAACGGAGATATGAATTTGATGGAGGGACACCGTGAAATCGTGAAGGGACAGCTTGATTTAATACCGATGAGGACTTTATTTGTAAGAGGTTTAGATCACAGAGGATATTGCATGCACTTCTGGTAACTGAGGTGAAAGTGGTGGAGTGGGGTGGAAGAAACGTTGGTTGCTGAAACAGAGCCATGTCAATTATCTTTTTTTCAGTTTGAAAATGTGGGTTTCTAATACAAGGTGGTTGTCCCACGACTCACTTAATTGTACAAGTTCTCACTTTAGTCACAATGAGGCATTCCAGTTTTATTAAACTTGCGTTTTATCATCGAAGTTTTAGTGAATGTATTGTGATAACTCTATAAAATACAGAAATAGAGGGAAGCAGTAAACATCTGGGAGGAGTATGCAGATGGAAATAGTAAGTCGGGAAGAAAAGATTGCTAAGAAATTGAGCTGAAACACGAAAGCAACTAACTGCGACACTCAGCTATATCAATTTATGTGCTTTTAAAAATCTCTGTAATCATTGCTGTCCGGCTGCCGTTTGCACTTCTATGGGTTGCATGCCAGTTAGCCTTTAGTTTTTCTGTTTTTTTATTTCTATAAGAAGCAATCAACATGCAGCTTGCAAGTGTTAATCTTGGATCAAATGAAAGTAGATACTCTGTGCAAGCTAATGTTCTCAGCTATTTATCCAATATATCACTTTGGTGGCGAAATTAAGGATTTATACATATAACAGCAACAACTAATAATGATAATGTTTTATTTCCGTTTGCCCTTATATATTACAAGCGTACGGGTGTGATTATGGAGCGAAATTACAGGCATCAGCGAAATCTTTTTAGTGAGGTAGGCAAAAATCAAGATTTCTGGGGGGGGCTCATTCAGTGAAAATACCACTGGGAGGCGAAAATAACATGCTTCTACTTTTCCAAAAAGTAAGGTCAATTTTTGTCCTGAATTCCAGTATATTTCATAACATTGATAAAAAGAAAAAATGTGAATTCAACCTACGGGGTTTTTCTTCGGAATAAACACCGGTGTACTTTCTGAAGGTTAAATCCCAGACAAATAAAATTTATTGCTTTTCAAAGGTCACAGTAAGACGAATCGTAAGACTTTTCAGTTAGAAACTGCGGCACCAAGCCATACCACTGGATTTCTTTGGTGGCTGATACCACCAAACCGGTGCATGCCAAAGCAGCGTGTTCATCGATCTCTTTTCGTGGGCGTTCTTGTTCCATTATGCACCTCGGTATTCTTTCGGACCGCTTCATTGCCAGAAACGGTAAACAACTCCCTCTAGCCGAGAACTTTACTGCAAAATATTACTCTGCCTATTTGAGAACGATTTTGGTATAACTGTGGTAATTATGGACATGATTTATGCTCCGACAAAGTATCTTTCAAATAAACCGATGTATGATAATTTGTTTCATTCCACGATGTCCGGTGAAATTTGATTTGGGGACATCACCAGTATCGGTTATCCGATTTTGAGCTGATCTCCCAGACCGATTCGATACGCAGTTGTAAATATCTTTGTAAGAGATTTAATTCTTCCTTGGAAGTTCCCTTTAGGGGGAATTAGAGGGTACAATGAATGAAAGAACTTTCAATTAAGGCTCTTCCGATGCTGCTTGATGCAATATGGTACTTTTTGTATATAGGATGCATCTGCTGTGTGACTCAAACGCTTCAGTTCAATCCGAGGAAGTTTTGATTTTATTCTGTGTATTCTGTGTAGTTCTGTGCATTCCCCACTTATTTTGAATAAAATCGTAAATATTCCAGTTTTCGCATGTCACGAACTCTCTCTAATCGCCACCAGCTTTCGAATAGAAATCCAAAAACGAGATCATTGATCTAAAATTGTACCGCTCCTGGAAAACAGTCGATTAAGTATTGTTGCCTTATAGGTGGGACTCAAGTATGCGATTGTGACTTAAGCACTCGTTGAACAGAATCCGTTTGATAAACATTAGTGCATATTTATCAGTTTCTTCGCTGACACTATGGAATTGGACCCCTTCATTGGTAAAAGGTTATTTCAAGACCCTTTTGCTAATATCACTTCAACCGTTTTAGTGATACGTAATGGCTACACATCACATATAATATTATGTCACTTATTTTTAAATAACGAATAAAACTTTTGAACTTGATCAATACGTGTTATGTCCTGATGGCATGCCTATACTTGTCAGGTGGGCGGGGTACATACCTGCACGTGCTGGCCGGTCCGTGTGATAATTGAAACACAATGAACCGTAAACAGACGGACTAGCACATTTCGACCCCGGTGTATCGAACCTGACCAGTCCCGATGTTCGCATTTCACTGTCTGATGTGGAGCTCCATCGTGCATTGATTGACGCGGTTTCTTAGTTCAAGTGACTTAGTGTAAAATCACAGTTGTGCAAACGGATCAGCCACGCTCCGCCCGAATCAAATATATAGCAGTCGAATGTCAAGTACTGGATTGGTAAAGGTTGCACATTCCACTCAAGACCTTATCACATCCTGATCCGATATGGATAGCCCTGAACCCGGTTCCTATTATCTGCGTCTGTGTGTGCGCGCTCACCGGATTGCGCGAGTGTGCTTTTATGTTCACTACGGCTGGTGCGTGGTGCCAAATAGCAGCATCCCGGAATCGAGTCAATTCACACTTAAACTGGCTTCAGTGCACCAATTGCTGGGAGGGAACAGTGGATCATATACGAGCAGTTCTCGATATGCGACATGGGTCTATCTGTTTTGCCTTACTAGATATTAATTTGCAAGTGTGCAAGATAGTACATGCTTTACGGAAATTCACACTAACACCGCTCATGATTGAATGTGTAATTTTGACAAACTCTGCTTGTTCAAAATCCTTAATTTGCAACTGCACCTTTTCACATCAAGCTTTGGTTAAAAGCCGTAGTCCATAGGCACACTAACTTTAGTCCAAGCGCTGCAGGCGAGTCAGATCAAAAGCATCGGAATATTCCTTCTGAGGTCAACGGATTTTAAAAAATCTTATTTTCAACAAATTTTGATTTTCCAAAGCTTGGTTAAGAAATGAGAAAGTATGGAGGTAGCACGCTGCACTGCCCGTTGATTAGAGAATGTTTAAAAGATTTG
>UZAN01039520.1:18677-31190 GCA_900618425.1 Echinostoma caproni
AAAAAGTGTAACAAACAAAAATTGGAATGTACAGTGACAACATCGTTTTATCTCCAATCTGGTACAGCCTAGTCCTACTGCATAGGGCGATGATTAGCAGCATGTCTAAGATATCAGAAGGTCACAAAATCAACTCGATCATGTTGAAATCTGGGGGCAATAGACAATGTTTCCGCTGAAATCTTCTCAATTCTTGAACATCTAATCTAACTCGTTTCATTCGTGAAATTCATGTAAATTGATGCATTTGTCATTGAAGTTCAGTGTAGCGGAGTGGANGGAAAACAATCAAATCTTCAAACAGTGCTATATGAAGAGATGGCGTTAGGTAGAGACCATTCGAACAACAATGGGAACTTCAAAATGCGAATCCCCACTAGTTTGTTCACTTACATAGATCTTTTCGGTAAAACACCGAGACATTCGTGGCCTTCTAACTGCTTTTCGGGACAACGAAGTTCTGCACCTGAAAAAATAATGCCAATTCAAATACTGTGGTGTACGTGGTGATAATAGATCTTCCACATACGCGATATAACGATGGTCACTCTCACATTTGATTCAACAGTGTTACGTAGTGACTATCTGATAAATAGTGCTTAAAATTGATGAAAATAGCCCAGTTGGTTATCGTATAGAACTGTTAACCCTCTCGCTTGTGGACTTGGCTCATCTTTGCAAGTAATTTTCAAAACGAACAAGATCGCAGTTTCAGAATTTTTCCACACAGCTGATGCTTCACAAACAAAGCGCATGTACACAAGCGATGTCCATCCCGTTGACACATTTGTTAATATAAATCGGGGGAACCGATAAAACTTTCTTTCTTCAAGTAGAATGGGTGATTCCTATTCACGGTAAAAACAGCAAACGAAACACTTAAAAGACTTACTGACTTGATGTATTTTCATGAGGAATTCGTCTTGTAAATTAGGCGTGATCTGAAAAGTGGGAAGCACTAGACAGTTATTTTGACCTGGTTGGGTCTCATCAGCAGTGCGAATCCACCGACACAACTGGGGATCGAACCCGGGACCCCACGGATAGAATGAAAGCATTTTCCTCGGTAAAATGACATTCTTGAAAGTGAGAAATTTCCATTGTGTTCTAAGTCCTTTCTCTTATAGTGCAGTAGGATGTTTTCACATGAATTGAAGTACGTATATCCTTGGTCTGAAAGAAAAGGATTGCACTTTGTTTTCTGGATCCCTTAGATTACTGTCCAGTGGAGTTGATAGAGTTGGTTCTGTTGTTTTTTTGTTTTCAAGCATTTTGACAGTGGGTACTTTTATTGACAGGATTACACGTGATCAAGGTACTGCCTGCATCGAGAAATAGGGAAGGCCTTGTTGAATCCTCGAACTCGCTCTAAATATCAACTCCTTCCAGGGCGTACTCACACATATGGAAACAGTTCAATTCCACACATTTCGCGGCTATTGCTTAATTAAAAGACAATCGTCACCCACCTAAGGGAAAGACTCTTGCAAAGACTGTTTTCTCATTTACTACAGTATAGAATTTCTTATATTATTTTTTGTTGTTGATCACAAATTGTTTATTTATCTACTGCACATGAACCAATGGGTAGAAAAAACAGACGAGAATTATCGGTGATAAGTGGAGTTCATTTAGTGTTTATGTATGCAACTGAACTGTTTAAACTTCCGTGTCTGCGTTGGTCTACAATTCATCTTATTCATCGGTTAAATCTCCAGCAGATTGCTAGCCAAATCAGTCGTGGCAGTTGGACAGGATCGGTGAAACAACATTTCACTGGGAAATGTTGATTTGAAACAGACAGACAGAGCACGGTAATTTGGAAGCGGAACCACGGACGTCACTATTCAAATTAGCTGTCTAAAACTGTTTGATAAGAACAGTTTGATATTTGCCATTGATGGGGTTAGAGGGACACAAAGAGAAATGGGGAATACGCCAGAATACCCACTCCCCATATTGAGTGAGAAAACGAAGTACCATTTCGGTGTGCCTAATAAAAATGCCAAAGCTGACATGAATACATGAGAGCGCCCTTACATTGTGACTGTGGAAAAAGTGGTGGATGTTGAACCGGGAGAAAGAGGTGGAAGTTTTCTTGGAATGGTGACTATTCGCAAGTTCGGATCAAACAATATTGTAAAGAAGAAAAGAACCAAGAAAAGTCTCACCAACAGGGTTTTTACAAATAAAATGACTGCACAGTATTATGTGCACCAACCATGGTTAAAAAATAATCTTCAAATGACTCGGAAATCTAAAGTGAACCGCTCAATCACGATTATTAAGCAGAAAAATAGCCCCGATGAGTACAACTCCACATTATGAATTTGAGTTTCCACTCTGTGGGATACAAACGAGGTCGAAAGAGACTCCATTTTTTCAGTACACCTGCTTGATGGCTTGAAAGTATTGACAAATGAGTGAAGCAGAATAACACAGGCTTTGCTGGCCATTGGCTGTCACCAAGAGGCCATTCACAAGTGCGACAATCCGATCAACCTCAGAGCAAAGATTAACCAGTTTGGAAACATTTACCACGGTTATCAATTCAATGTTCACGCAGCCTGAACTACTGCCCTCCCTCTGTGTTACCTTCATCCCGCGCTGTAGTGGATGAATATGTCTGTTGTTTAGATAACCACTTGATCATCGCTCCTAGACCATTGCATATTCACTCTTTAGCGAACCACTTGACCTAGACACATTGTACACATTTCAACGAACACGTTGAAATCTGTGCACCCACAGTTGTCATGTACAGCGTGATACGATATAACCAATGTCCCCCAAAAAGCTGTCAGCATTCGAGCAATCAATCCTTTTCTATTCCTTACTCCCCTGCCCCATTGAGAAACTGTTTGATCTACAGCATGGTACGTTTCTGTGACATGTTGGTACCAGCATATCGGTCTCAAGTTCGTATTTCTGACTCGTGCTCCCCTTTCGATGTAATTGATTTTTATTCACTCCTCATCGGTCCTTATATCAGATTGTTTACAGCGACCTGTCCGCTTTCCCTTGAGCTCTCGTTTGAACCGTTTCATTCCGTTATATTACATTTCGTGTATTCCGTGTCCCACTATGATGCATCTGATTATGCATTGCCGATAAACAGCCGTACACATGGACCGATGGACAGGGATAGGTCGGTTTACCCCTTTTAATAAATTGTTCTATTTTGTGTCCCCCGTTCTTTGATCTAACGATGCCTTGCGAATGGCTTAACTTGATATCCCGTTCCATTCTTTCCTGTGTAATCTTATTTTGGCATTTTGTACATAGTGTTTGTTTATCTGTGCTTCAGAACACCTAGATTACTGAACTCATGTTCTATTCGCCCTCTCTTGAGAGTTCGTTTTCCACGCGTCACTTAAATGCTGGACGTCCATTCGGCACAATGAGCTGTTTTCCTAATCACAAAGGAGAAGGATATCCTATCTACCTTTCAAAGGAGAAGAAGTGGAAACAAAACTATATCATCACCCAACCGTCAGACTAGTAAGCTTCTGTGAAACATTTCGTTGTTTCACTCCAAGTAATCTGAATCGAGATGTAGCTTCTAATTACATCTATTCATTTCAGTGTACCTGCAGTCCGAGGTAAAAGAAACTGGCAGAACATCTTTTTTCTTTTCATTTTGACTTCCTTTTATTGAATATGCAATTTTCAGGAAGGGGGGAAGCGGCCAATCAAAGATCTGCCATACAACACACAAATGGGGAAAGTCAGGTGGTGGTGGTGGGATTCGAATACACATCCCCGGGGTGATAATTTGGTGACGTTACCACCGGGCCACTACCGTCCATCGGCTTTGAATCAGGATTTGGCTTACGCGAAGAGGACCTACCGTAACGTGAACGGACACAACGGAGTTGAAATATAGACTGTGGCATGTTCGAATTAGAAAGATATAGATTCCAAATTACACATAGCCTACCCACTTGAAACGAAGCAGTTAATCAGAGAAAATGTCATACCAACTGCTCAAGACTTGATTCCTGAAGCCCTCTTGGTTTTTGATGAGCAAAAAAGCTTTCTAATATAACCTACATTTAGGATAACAATTTTCCTACTGCAGGACTATATCATTCGGCTGTTGTGGACACTTAAAACTACAACTGATCGAGGTCCACTGCCAGAGTTCATTCGTCCTCTGTTAAGTGGGTCATAAATATGCGATGTACTAGCCTCATTTCAGGACTAGGAAATTGCACCACTGTGTGGTGAGCGGATGACTATGGGCGTCAAATGAGTCATTTAAATCTTTGTCCGCCCACATTTTCACGTGATTTGAACACACACACGCACACAATGCTGTGTCCGACCGAGCTGAACGACAAAGAACCAACTGTGACAAGCATTCAGTTTTTTCTTGTCATGGGACAGCTGATTCACTTTGGTACTGCTAGCATACACACCGGGAAAAGTTTACTTGTTTTTTTCTGTCGGTGAAAACCAGGAATAGAATAGCTTTCACCAGTTGAATATGGCATGTGAAAGAACAGGAATAGTGCTAACCCAGAGTTATCGTTAAACACTATTGAAAAAGGTTCCTACTAGAGGTATGATAATGCCTTCCTTTCCGACCGAGCTTCGGTTCCTGATAGACAAGTCATTTGAGAAACCTGGTTTGTATTATTCATCTTTTCCAATTTTGGATTTGCGGCTTTGTGACACGGAATATTTGACGTGGTCGGAGTTTTGTAAAACTTTTTTTTGAAATATTTACTTGTTACTTCTTTTAAGAAGCACAACAGATGTTGCCTTTGTTTCAACTCTCGCCTATCTACTATCGTCCGGTTAAATACCTTGTCTAACCTAGAAGGGTCTTATGTGGTTTTCCACTCCAAGTATCGGGGCTTAGGTTGCAGGTTTCCACCACTGAGCAGCAGGTCCTCATGACTATGGGGTTCGCCCTGTCTGCTGTTCATCACACATAGGTATTTAATAAAAAATCTACTGCATGCTGATTTTTCGGAGTGTGATTCACCCAGTAAGACGATGAGATCAAGTCAACAGATCAACAAAATAAAGGACTGGGTGTGCACACCTTTGGTAAGCGTTTTTGTTTGAATTACAAGCCACCCGCATGAACCTACATATGCATTATGTAATATGAGTTGTTTGAACGCATTTGTGTATTTTTCGCCACAGTTTCCTTAAAGCTGAGCTGTTCTGTTTCATCTATCATCCCCTTGCCCCATGGGACAAGCTGACAATAATCAAATACAAACGCATGTTTTGTACCATGCTCACAAATTGCTAAAACCTCTTTGTGTTGCATCAAGTCACACTTCTGTTGGTGCAACTACGCGTTCATTTCCATTCATGAAACGAGTGAATAATGAGAGTCGGATGATGTTGTACATTGTACACGGATATTTTCACTGCGTTTATATTTTTCGCCTATATAGCTCTCCGGCTTTGCATCTCACGTGTTAGGGCTAAGGTCAGAAAGCGTTTGGTCATCCCCACGAGACAACTTGGCTCCAAACAAAATTTCTCGACGGTGGGTGGAAATTGGGGCATGGATGGTCCCGTGGAACAACATGCGCGCACGTTCAGTCTGAGACCGAGAATCAGGCCACCGGGTGCGGTTTCAACCGACGTCTGAGAGATGAATGAGTCACTTGGTCGCGCGTGGCAGAGATCACGCCAACTCGAACTGGGTTGGGGATCGATGCCAATTGTTGTGCTAGCGAAATCGTCTGCGACCAGAAACAGTCGATTGTGGGGGCTGAAATTTAAGTTGTTCAGCTGAATAGATATAAAGATAACTTCGCTTAATCTTTACATGGCAATAATGGAGAGATTAGAAATATTAATCTTGTCTCACACGAAAGATATGAACACCGCTGCATGGGAAAGCTCCCGAGATCATTCATTCTTCGAAGGGTGTATTCATGGTTGGGGTGAACTCACATGTGGATATATTTACCATATTGTGTATAAGTAAAAGGTGATAAAGGAGTAAAGGGAAAATTAAAATTTCATAAACTATTCTACATCAAAATAAGAATTCAACAAATGCCCCTACGTTATCCAAATTCAAATTTTTATCATGGGAAAAAAACTTACAAAGACTTTACTTATCAAATCCCATAGGGTGTTTACACTTTGGTTCGGAACACGATTCACAATATCACAGTTAGTCCATGTAAAAGAGACAGAAAACTGGCACAGCCAGTAGTTCACTTTGCATCCCTAATTACGATTGATTGAAACTTGTTTGAAATTGAATGATGAAATTTCTTTCATAAATACATCTCGAAATATGTGTAAGACCTTGGAAAAGCTGGTATGAAATCAATGAGTCGAACTAACTTGCTCAGAGTAGTTAGGGGTTATTTCCCCCTCAGATTCAGGGAGACCATCAAGCTTTCTATCTGTTATGCGACGAGATACAACTTTATTTTCCTACATATTCTCCTACACACTGGTCTATTCGAAACAACATTTTCATTCTAGATTTTGCTTCTATAGAACTTTTTAAAGGTTTGCTCTAAACTGTTAAATCAAAGCTTGAAATCGTAGAACAGACACGAATGCCTCTGGTTGTTTGAATGTTTCCATATGAAACGTCATATGCTTCAGTATTCCGCTGTACTTAGTCCTAAGCATTCAAAGACCAATTTAAAAAATAAAACGATTTCTCCTTTTTACTCACAAGAAACTTCTTGGAATTAGGCGAACGGGACATATTTGCCAGTATGCTTTATGAATCGTGACAGTGTTCGGATCTATTTGGTTTTCGACCTCTGAATCCTATCGAATAGTTTTTGACTGTGAACATCACACCGCACTGTAGTGACCCAAGTCTCTCAAATATCGCTTACCAGGAGGCTGTATTACGCTTTCATGAAAGAAAATCAGAAACCAACAGTTTCGACCAATCAAACATGAACCCTGGGACGTAGATAATGCGAACGCTGACTGATTCGGATGGGTCTAGCCAGTGGCATTTATCGATTCATTCTATTTATTTCCACTGATTTATTCCACTAAACCCAACCGTGCTTCTTAAAGCTTTTTCCGGTGTCTCTCTCGATATATATATATATATATATATATATACGCGGCTAACAGTTTCCAAATTTAAAAATGTCTCCTGCAAAATCCATCACACTCCTCATAATATCTGATTGTTGCATATTCATCTGTGTGATTTTCCCGAATCAGCTGTCTTCTTTTTGCATATAGACATTTGTATAACAAATGTATGCATGCTAAACGAATGCACGGTGGTATCAATAGTCACCACTTAAATAGGACAACCAGTTAATCGAACATTTCGACGATCTCATCGCTACAATTTCTATTTTTATTTGTTGAAACACGGCCAATGAAATAGTTTGGCTAAATGTAATGATATTATATATTTATCTTGTTAGATTGACGATAACTAAAGTAATTCGAGGGACGTAGTGAGTTTCATTGCCTAAATCAAGAAACAACATCTTGAAACTATTCAATATAAATTTGTAAGTAATCAATCATGCATTTTTATATACATAACTAGCAGGAAGTTCTCTCGCCGTTACTATGAAAGCCTTCAGTCAAAGCAACGAAATTGACAATGGCTTCATGCATATAAACATTTCCTTACCGTTGAACCAATCCGCCAAACTAAACCCTGCCCTTTGGCTCGGAATAGCCTGAGAGGGGGTTAGATTTTTTGGCTAGCCTCTATAGATGCGACACATGTATCGATCAGTCTAGGGAACCGATCGATGGATCGGCAGATCAATTAATTTTGGGACTGACCGGGACCGACCAGCCACTGTCTGACAGTGATTGATGGCTGTTCACTATGCAATTTCAGAGTTCCGTTCTTCTCCCGGATGCAATCCACTTTTATACGGTTAGGAGACAACGCCAAAGTGGTAGGGGATGGTTTACCCTTGGGGGTGACTGATGTTATTGGAAACAGTCTGTTTAGGACCGAGATGAGACAACAAACTGCAGTCTTAAGTATTGGTCCAAATCATTGCACTTGTATTTGTATGTGTGCGAATGGTACTTTTTTCTCCAGGCAGGCAATAATATATGGTTTCTGTTGTTATTGGTGTTATCATCCATGCCAAAAAGAAACCCCGTTTCGAAGGAAGAAAGCTTGAAGGCAAATGCTCAAAAACATATTCAAACAGGGCATCGTAAAACGAATCTTGATCGATTATCTCACGAGTTGTTACCCGAACTCCGAGAGATGGATTTTATGGTTCAAATCTAAAACGAAATGGAAATTAAACCCCAAAGTTCAGTATATACATGAGTTACTTTTTAAATTTATAAAACCGTCCTCCAGGTGTGATAGTCGTGCCCCGTTGAGATTCTCCATGTCTGTTTTTTCATAAGAATGTTCAGTATCATTCATAGAATCCCAACACGTTTGAAAATATTTTTCTTCGACCATGCGATCCAATTTCTCTGTATTTATTTATTTATTTCAATATTACTATTGTTATTATTGATGTTGTTTTTTTCACCCGGAACCGGGTGTATTCCTTCTGTTGAACAACCCCATAAAATTTGAAAAAGCTGGAGAAAAGTAGGGGTAAACAAATTATTGATTTAGCGAGGCAAGTAGGAAAATGTTTTGAAACATCAATAGTCAAAACAAATAGAAATTGATGGTTCAGAGGTACGTGTTTACTCTTGAATATGTTCGCTTTAATAGGTTGTAGGCTAGAAATCAGTATGATCCTGTGATCTACAGTTTAAATGAAGTGAATCCATTGCTTGAATCCAGTGTTAGCAACGATTTCCGTTCAGTAATTGGTAAGGTTGTGGTTGAACTTTAAATGTCTGTTAATGATACTCTTTTTGTCAGTCAACGATCGATTGGTAAGTTTTTTCGTTTGCCTTCGAAACCATAAGCCAAAAAGTTGACGAATACAGACTTTGTGTGCATTTAAGTTGGACGAATGGACAGGCAATTATTAAACATGGAAATCGCACTCAGTTCGCCATAAAAGGATGTGATGATTGCGCACTGTTCATCAAATTCACTTTGTTGTTCATAATTATTACTAAAAAATTGTAAAAAATTTATTTTCAGTTAGGTGGAGCAAAACAGAAATTTCATAAATCACTCGTTGCAAATTGATAGTGAATTATTTCGAGTCTATCGTGAAATCTGAAAAACCTACACAAGGTGAATTTCCGTTCATCTGTTTCCTGTTGAGTAGCCCAAACAAATGCCAGCCCCAGTCGGGATGGAACCCGAGACAGCCTCAAAATAATGAGATCCCCGTTTCATCCGAACAGGTTACGTGCAAGTTTATCTTGCACATATGAAAGGATGCTCACATATTCCAGAGGGTATCAAAATGCCCGAAAACGACCTGATTTTCGGGCGGAATTCAGAGAGTGCCACCGTCACCCTGGCGACGTTTGGGCTTCTACGAAAAGGGGGAGGACACCAATGGAGGATATTTCCATGTCTACAGAAGGCTAGCTTTGTCAGTTCACTGTCCTCTAATCGGTTTATCGGTTCAGAACTTACATTGAGAATAACCGTGAACGAATAAACATCAGAAGTCACGACGACCAGTAAAGTTCTCTTGGATGACCAACTACGACCAGAACGTGCATTCTGAGTGATCCAGGTACCGGTGTCACTCATATAGTACACAACAAGGGAATATCGTGCTGAGCAATGAGGAAAATTGTTAAGTGTTTTTTTCCTATCGGACCAAATAGCTTCTCAAGTTGCATAATAACATTTGACTCCTCCAATTTCAATACAGTGAATCCGTTTGTGCTCCTATGCTCTTCAGCATCTCATCCGTCTATCTTTCATTCGTAAACTAAAGCTTTCATTAATTCGAGTTCTCTGAGTATATCAAAATGTCCTGTTTTCTAACCTTCCGCTTGTCATAGAAAGTCGACCATTACCAGGGAAATAGTGACATAACTGTTTCTGTCTGTGGTTGTACCCTTCGGAAAACTCTAAATATTGCTCGAAGGTCAACTGACTGCTCTTCAAAAAAATGTTATTGTGAACGAAATGCTGATTAGCTAAAGGACTTCGGCAAGATTCGTTCTGGTTTCTTGAGTTTTCCAGTTATCTTGTCAAACGCTTACCCGAGTCAACAATTGCATAGCGCATAATTGTTACGGCTAACTGTGGATGATTTCAATGACAGTCCGACCAGAAATTAGTTAATTAGTTAGTTAATTTGGTTAATTCACGTTTCCGGTTTCTATGTTTCCCGAGAACCAATGACTTAGGATTAACAGTTATATCTGTTGTAAGTTCCAACAATGAAAGTTGACAAATCCCTATATTATTGTACTAAAATGAAAAAATCTGGAATGACTAAAGGATTAGCGTTTGCTAACACAATTCACGACTTTCGAGACATCAATAATACATTACCCTGCACAGGTAATAACCAAACTATTAAAAATAGTTATGAGTCAGAATGCGAGGAGTTCAGCATTCATTCCACTTGACAAACAACCATTTGATTGAAGAGAAACTTAAGGCATTCCATTTGGGCTCATGACAAGTTTCCTGTTGCCGTAGGGTCTAACATTCACTTCTCATAAAATACCAATATTTATTTATTTTTGTTTGTCGCTATTTCATTCACACGATTGATTTGATCGCCTGGTTGCCGCTGTAACTCAAAGAGGAAGCAAAACTGTCCCGTGTATTTTGGGAATTACTTCGCACTTAAATGAAAACAGAGAATCGTCGTCACACTTAAAGGTAAATTTAAGGGGAAAAACGAAATACTTGACATTTTCATGCACTAAGAACATCAAACTGATGAATTTATCCATGCACGCATGTATACCGTTCATACAGTTCTTTTTGAATGGGTTAGCTCGATTAGCCGCATCAAAATTTCGGTGGTTGGGCCCGTTCGCATATCAAAAGGAGTACTTTCTCAGAAGCAGCACACTAGTATGACATTTGATCTGTAGAAAAGCGTCTTATAGCAAGTAAGAGGTCTTCGAAAACATTTAACTCACAGAAATAAATGGAGGGAAAAATTGATGTATTTTTAGGATACTTTTACTTTCATAGTCAAAGAGAAATAAAGGCCTGTAAGATTGGAAATAGTAAATTCACTTTGGTAATGACAATGCGCGGTGTATTTGTTACAGTTACCACTTGTCGACTGTGTGAAAACCCCTGAGTTCGAGGTCAAAAGATTGTATCCATGATGCACAAGATGAGGGAGGATCACATGAGCAATCGCTTTTATAGAAATACAGTACTGGTCGATTGTGATCAAATGGAGTCTCATTATATTTATTACTTGTTTTAATGCTTTATGTATGGACAGTAATTTATATCTTGTCTACTGGGATCCAAGTAGGTTCTAGGCTGCATAATTGTCAATTAAACGTGCGTGACCTTGGCTGCTAAGATTAAATGATCTGAACGTGAAAAACGCAAACTTTATCGAGTATGAAAACGCAATATATTCTAATAGGAATAAATCAAGAATTATCCCAAATTATTTCCATAAACCCTTGCCACCTCGGATGCTTGCTATGAGGCATTTTTTATCCGATATATAATCTGTCATAGCAACTCTATTGAATAACCAAATGAAAATGTTTCACAACCCGGGGGAATTACAATAAATGAGATTTCTTAATAATAATGTATGTTTGATATCTAACTCACTGAATTCGAGAAATACCATTTCAATCAAAGTCAACTTATTAGTGTACATAAACTTTACATCCTAGTTATTATCAATGTTTATTTGTTGTAAGTAAAATATCTTCTAGTCCCTTAACTTAACTCCTAACTCGTCATGCTGTAGGCCAACCACTACTGATGAAATGAGAGTATCCTGAACACTCTGAGTTATTCCATCTGCTGAGTATAAACGAATCAGGAAAATCATGGCTATAAAGACTCACCAAGGCTTGTTTATTATTATTTGGAAAAAAATTTACTCTAGTATAAATACTGTTGCCTATACGAACACACAAGTGTTTCACAGGGACCTGTTGCTTCAGTTTCGATTAGACCTGTACTTACTGTATTTGTTATATGTGTTATATTCGCGTTGTGTGGTGCTGATACATTCCACCAGACCTTACCATGTAGGCACAGATAAGGGTCGAATATCGAGTAGGTTGAATGCGCGAACGTACAAAGTGAATTAGTGAACGTAAATGCACCCAAAATGGCCAATTTTGACATCTGTTTATCCAGCCCGGAGAAAACCAGGACTGATCCAGAGTGATGCTAAAACGGACTCTAACTTGGTCAATAGATTAGGTGGAATATATGCATGCCTCAAACTAATTAAACAATCCAATGACCGTCTACGAATAATAGGATTTGCAAGAGTGTAATTTAAACAATAAAACACGTATGATTTTCTGCTGCACTCCATAATCGAAAGACGAACGGAAACCACACATCAGGGTTTAACGGAATATTCATTAGGAAACCTGTTGAGTACCCTCACTTCACTAATAAATGAGAAGGTGTGACGATCGTATGCCGTGCAGTTGGCAGTAGTGACGGTATCA
>UZAN01039520.1:32365-54815 GCA_900618425.1 Echinostoma caproni
ACCGATAGTTTTTGTTCTGACTCGCCTACAGCGGTGTGACCAAAGGTTGCGCGTCGAGGCTAAAAGAAAGCGGGTAGTGGCTAAAGCATTGCGGGTTTTGGCTAAAGGAATGTAGGTCAAGGCTAAAGGAATGTGGGTTTTGGCTAAAGAATTGCGGGTCGAGGCTAAAGGATTGCGGGTTTTGGCTAAAGCTTGATGGGAAAAGGTGTAGTAAAGTTCCAAGAAGAGTTTTGCGTGGGCCTATATTAGTGAATATTGTAGTCCGTACTGAAGACAAGTTTTGTTATTATGATCATCCGTTTACCGCACAGGCTGAGAAAAACAGTACGTGTATCTTAGATGCGTCAAACGCCCGTGTCGTCATCGTTTAAACTTTTTACATTCCGAATTTTCCACATGGCGCATCGTTCCACAACGGATTCTCCTATAGCGATCCTTTACCAACGCTTAAGCGGCATGGAATTTAGAGCTCATCCACCGCTTATGCCGGACTGAAGATCACACGACCTATCGGGTTCATTTACGATCGATCGGATAGTGCAGCCACAACAAGGGACCTGATGGTTGCCCAGCTAACCTGAGCTACAAACCACACCTTGTTTACAGCCGTGAGTCTTGAACATGCCCAGTGAAATTTGAATGCACGGTAGGCATGCTTTCACTGCATGGATGAACTGGACGTGACAACAAGAGCATCCCAAAAAATACTAGACAATGTGAAACGACGAAGTAATCGCATTACCGTTCCAACCACATAGCAACATGACATCTTACATTGATATTGTGACGTCCTAAATTGATATTCGGATATCTTAAATTAAAAAAGGTATAGTTTCTTAACACACTAAAATTGTATATTAGATTTGCACCCACCACGACCGATACAACCTGCGGGATATTGCGTTGATTGTCCGAGCAATTATGCTAAAACAGTGTAGGCTATCATAACGGTGTCCTGCAGATCGTAGTTTCAAATTTCATCACCGGTTTCTAAAGTTTTCACTTCTATATTATCAGTTGGTATTTCCTTGTATGCAAACCATTTGTATCATTATATATTTATTATCCATAACGCAATTGATCATTTTTTCTATGAAATTTTCATGTTTGTTTTGTAATTCATGCATCTGTGAGATTTCGAGAAATTCTTATTTCAAGGCTAAATTAGCAAAAATTAGGTATTGAGGCCATAAAACTGCTTCACAGTGCTCGAAAACACATCTAGGAATGAACAGAAAAAAGAGACGAATATGTTCCCAGCTGAGGGAAATTATTATTGCTGTGCTGACATACTCGACTTTACAAAGAGATCCCTTGCAGAGCGAGCTTGAATCAATTCAACAACATGTTTGTTAAGTAACTTCAGTTATTCGTTAGGTTTTATGTACATCCAGATGAAAAAGTTACATTTGAAAATTGAAATTGAAAAAGGTTACGGACTTTTCGGAAACACAAACACATTTCTTGATATCTAACCTGCAGAGGTAGCTGGATATCTCTGGTAACAGTGCTTGCGGTCCTTTTTGTTAAGTCCTGAGCAAGACTATGTAAACAAATAAATGTAGAACATTAAGGTTATTTAAAACATCGCCGAATTATTTTTCATCCCAAAAGACGTACTGAGTGAACATAGTCGTTTGCACCCGAGTCAAAAGAAGGGAATCTGTGCGTAAACATTCGACATTATTTATCTTTTCGGTTTTCGTTCAACTATTTGTATTCGTCCATTGCGAGAAGTTACTTCAACCTTTGCCCTAGGTAGATTGTGTATCTTGCTTGCATTCCTTCCTTAGTCCGAGTTCTCTGTTTTTTTCATCATCCACTATCTTCATTCAATAGTTTGAAAACTGAGATTTCGTCTGAATTATTAAGCACAAGCCTTGTTAAAATGACACAAGTTCAATTGCATGGATCAATCAGGCGATAGCTGCCATCGTTTTGGTTCTACTGTGTATCTATGCGGAAATCAGCTGATTGCGAACCAATCACATGCACTTGTTGATGTGGAGAGAAAACGGCGACATCGATACATCCATAAAATGCTTAATGGCTGAAAGATGCTCAAGGAATGTTTTACCATAACATCGTAATAACGTTTCTCATACATCTTTGAAAGTTGAGATTCCATGGTATTCTGAAATGCAAGGAAGTTATGGAGAATAGATTTAAAGGTTTATGAAACGTAATCACTCTGTTTTACGGTAAACTATACACCCTAAAACCTCGCAAACTTCAAAGAGATCGGAACCCAAATACAAATAATTAAGGGTTTCTGAATGACTAACTAGTTCATAATACGCAACTATCTATGAACAAATGCAACCGGAGAAGATTCTGAGATATGCAGTAAGCACTAAACCTATTTTTCTCATTTCCTGGTCGTATATTACAGTGCATCAATTCGCGTTTTAGACGAAATTTTCAAAGCTGCCTAATGACCAGAATCAAATGTCTCTTCAGCAAGAGATAAAATGTTTTCAATCCTACTCACGAGCAGGACCGGATCACTGGCAAACAGTAATGAATAATTTGGTCCTGCACATAATCGCACAAACTTGGCAAAAATGCATTCAAGCATGAATGTCTAATGAGGCGTCTACTTGCGAGAATCGTATCCGGAAGACAACGGAATCATCAATGGAATGCTACATTGCAACGGACCATTTTGCGGCCATCCAACAGTAATTATTCATCCACTTTTTGAAACATTTGGTTTGATTTGCTACTGTCAACCATACTCCTGACTAAGCAGGGGAGATGACGGCGAGTTCAAACAAATCGGTCTAAAAATACATGAACCTTTCTTTTACTTCAAGCGGTTCCAGATAAGCAGGGGATGAGAAAAAAATTGAACGACTCACTTCGAGAAACGTTGACGATCATTTAAACCATGTTGACAACCACTGCATGGAATCTGTGTAACGAAAAACCCGATTTATTTGTGCAATCCTATTTCCAAGTAAATTATAACTCGAAGAAACTGGGTCTGTTTGATGCTAGCTTATGAGGATGAAATTGTACTAAACATTAGGAACTGAAATAATGTAAAATTGATTTACCCAGTTAGAGTCAATGCTCATTTAGCTTGCATAAGGTAAAAATGACTCTGATAACTGTTTTGTCATAAATCCACTTGATTCTGATGCAAATAAACTGGGAACACTATCCTCCAATGCGTTATATATTAGTCTCAATCAAATGCCTGTTCGCGTAAACAAACTCCTTTTGATTTCCGAATAGATTAAAACAAGGATGGTTAAATCAATCAAACAAAGAAGAGAAGCGAAATATGGATCTTTTCATTTCACGAAGTTACTTTCCCCTTATTCCGGCACAGATGGTTTCCTAATTTCAGTGTCTCACTCCTTCGAGACCAACCAGTTTCTTGATCGTTTCGTCTGATTCTTAAGGTTTTTCATGGAAGTGAACCACTAATCTGATTCTAAAATATAAGTTCGCTGATAATGGACATGACATGCAACGCAATACAGTAATAAACCTATCTAGGGAGCTTCTTCCATCACTGTTGAGGCACTGTATTAAATCCACAGAATTTGCTAAGTCTTCGACATTCAGGAGTACACGAATAATATGAATGTTTAGATACTTCAGTGAACAGTAAACCAGAATTGGCGTAAGATGCATTGCAAAATTATTAGCCAGATAAAGCAACATTCAGAACTCTTAAGTTGGCTTAAGTTCACGGGAAGAAACGTTCTATTTCAGGACGGTAAACAAGTCTAATCTTATTCTTGTCACCGTAACTGATACGTCCCAAGAGAAGAGTCAGTGAGCAGTTGACCTGTGTCGACAATCTTCAGCCTGAAATGGAAAGGCTGTATGCGACAGTGCTGTTTGTAGACAGTGAATTACAGTTTATTCAACAGATATTCTACAGATGACTATCCTGCACCAGTAGGTTTTAATTTCTTACAGTAATTGCTGCTCTTCTTTATTCGCTAGTATCGCGGTTGTTTTTCGGAATTGTTATTTGTGAGTTGTTCTCCATTCTAACTAATCATCATCAGCTTGCTTTGTGTAAACTAGATAATGCTGTTTGACGCATCCTAATTATGGAACCCTTTTGGTAATGAAACCCGTTTTAATTTCGTATTCAGGAACAGCTCTGATGACAAAATCCATTTTTCACACAAAGTTTAGCAGGTCGGCTCAAGAAAGTCAGCGCGACGAACAAAAAAGGATGTGGGATAGTACTCAAAACAGTAATCTCCGCCTGAATGAACCAAATATCGGTTCGGTGACTCTGCAAAACTATGCTTCTGTCACCGTATCTTCAGGCCCATGATCTTGATTCAATCTCGTATCGTGCAACGCAAACGTGTGTAAGCTGTAGGCACTAATGTTGACACAGATCACTTGAACTTCGAAGTGTCCTGAAAATATTAGAAGACCCGTCACTCATACTCAGGAAAACCAAGAAAGGATATTTCCCTTAACTAATTCTTATCCACGCGTCTATTGATCATTACATCAATCAGAAAAACAAGTCGGTTAACACTTCGGATACAGGTGGGGTTTGGTGGCACGTGACAAACGCTGAATCGCATCACATGATGAACCAACAGAAGTGACCTTGAAAATAGTGGATTTGATAAATAGCCACTTGAACGGTTCAGTGGAAAACCCTAAATAGAACGCACAAAGTGTACATCAAAAGGTATAAATAAACCAATTTTAGTACAAATGAAACCTCGAGACTTTCGGGGAATTCTATACTGGTGTGCTATGCAATACGAAGCAAGGGTAGAAAAATCGGAACGAGATTGGTCAGCCCGACTTGCAAGTTATGCTGAAATGTATAAAATAACCTGTTTATTCCAACATTCTCGTTATATCAATCAGAATGCTCAGTGCACTTGAGTTGAGATCTTGAATTCGAAGTTAAAAAGAAATCTCGAAACGATCTACTGTAGGCGTAAGGAGAATCAACTAGCAGATAAAAGCCAGACTTATCTGGTCTTACTTTACGATTACTTGGAAAATGGGAATTTAAGTTACTTACTTTATTAAACTGCAATTGAAGTCACTTATATTTGAATTTGAGTGTTTCCTATATACAAGTCGGTCAATGTTTTGCATGTTCGTCTGCAGACAACAAAATTAACATATTTGCCACTCACTTATCAAAGTCGAATAATTTTGTGTCAATTCATAGGAACCCTGAATTCACTGAAACTTTTTCTTTTGTATGTAGGGGCACTATTAGGTAGAGGTAACAGTAAAATTGTAGTTTACCTGAAATTCATAATGCATATGGGGATAAAAACGATACGTCTACAAGTCAGTGCACAATGCCGAGTTAGGATGAGAACAAATTACGACAATTACTTACCCAACAGAGTCTATGATTTGGTAGTGGATAATGTATTCAGCATCATGAACTCTAAACTCAATGTAATGTTTACTGAAGTATCAATCAACAAAACTTATAAAACAAATTATAAAAAACTGAATTTCAAAATGGTATAAGCCCTTAAGCTCAGAAAGTACAAGTTTGTCATTCAGTCGAAACTATTTTTCATGGTAGTTGATTTGTGCCAATTGAGCTGTATGACTTTTGTAGAGAAAATGCCATGTATTAGATAGCTTTTTGATACCTAAGGGAAAAAGGAAACAAAATCTAAAACCAAGTCCAATTTCTAATTATTAGAGAAGTGTTTTATTTACCACGTGAATTACAATAATGACCCTTTGTACTGTAAGTAATTGAGATTAATGGAACACTGTGTGATCATCCGTTTTTTTAACAAAGGGCGTGAGATGTATAAAAAGCAATAACCTTATTATTGAAGGTTGAAAGTAAGGGAACTTGGGACAAAGCCTTCAGCTGTTTCAACAATGGCTTTGATAAAATACTATCAATTCCAGTGAATCAGATACTTTTGCTGAAACATACTAATAATGCTTCACTCAATTTCGAACACCCACACCATCTTCCCTTATGGAGAACCATTACTTCTTGTGAACAATCAGTAGCGAGGTTGGCCAAACTGATGCTGGCACACTGCAAATGACAAAATACATGTCAAAGCTCCGCGGAATTTGACTTTAACATAACAAAGAAGCATTTAACAGCAAAACATTTACCGGTGGCCGCTTCGGTGATGTTAATACAACACCAACAACAATACAAACGTGAAGGTTAGATGCCAGAGATCAAGCGCATGCGAAGCTATTTACCAAAGATCGTATTTCCGCAATCAGGAATGATGAGTCCACGTCTGATATTGCCACTGAAATGATTTGGAATTATTTAAAAGCCCAGCTGCAACAGTGAGAAAACAGAGCATGGTGAGATTTTAACAATAATTGGGTTGGTGGAAAAATCGCTCCGTGAAGAACTCTATTAAAATTATACCCTTGGAGTATATTTAGATCGTCGACAGATAACCACCGACCGAACAGGGCTAGTTTATAGCATATCTGGACACACTCGGTGAGCACTGAGGCATCAAACTGCTGACAGTGTTTTATTGCACATTTAAATGGAATGCTTTCTGGAACCAGGAGAAATGCCTTTGCGCGTTTATTCAAATAAAAGGAAACCAATTAGGATGTGTTGCAAGTAGAAAACCCATTTCTTTCTCTCTTTTGCTTATTTTTATCATGTGAGCAAACTGAATAAATTTACAGTGGAACGAAGCTGAAGCGCGAGATGACAAAGTTTTTATATTCATTTTATCCGTTAGGTTTTTGACATCAATATTAATTATAATAGAAATAATAATAACAATAAAACTTGCATAAAAATGGTGCTAAAACTAGCCATTCGTTGGTGAATATTTTACTACCAAGCTATCAGCTCATCTGATAGCCGCCTGACAATGCTTTTAACACTCAAAAGTGATTAAATTTTCCTTCTCATTACATCATTCATCATTAAAATTTTGCATGAGGCATGCTTTGATTATTCTACTATCCAATTTCTCATTCGGCGGCCCTTCAATTGCCACGGGATATTTTATGAATTGTGAAACTATCACACAACTATCGCAAGAATCCAGGAGAAAAGTCGATTTGATGATGACGAAATCAGGAGCATTCGTCACTTGGAGAGCGGTGGTTAGGCAATTTTCGAACAAATGACATCGATCAAACAATTATGCTTTGAAGGCGATTGAAAACCGCTGAGGCGATAGTTATTAGCTATCTGATTTCATCACTTCCTTTTCAATTTGTTCATCAAGACCTTAATGGGACAAACTGCCTTGAAACATCATATGGTATCTTATGAAACCGCAATATTCACCGCAAAATCAGTGACTCACTCAATACTCAAACTCTGCATCTTACCCCGACTACACAAGAAAAACACTTCTTAATTAGCCGCAAAATGGCACTGGACAACGAGATTGCATATCCAATCCAGTATACTCTTTCTTGACAGCAGGGTGCGTTTGAACCTTCAAGGTCGAGTATAATTTCTGTCTTAGCGCGATGATTAATTTATCGAAATCGAGTTTGANATCACCATTTCCGTATTCCTGTAAGATTATTCATTTTCTGCATTTTTCTGGTCGCTATGGCACTGATTCATCACTCTGGGTGCACATAGGTGGGTGGGAACAGAACGACGGCTATGTAACGCAATGTCATACATGCAGGTGGAGAAGTATCCTGAATGTTTGCTCCACTTGAGTTCCTTCCATTTTACTTCGTCTAGTTAAAGACTTTTGTTATCTATTTTATGTTTAGAACATTCATTGTTTGCCATGTTCAATTAGCACCGGTGCGATTGACTTTACCGATGTGACCGGTTGCTTTTGACGAACTGAAAGCCACTAAAATTTGCTTGTATCCTCCATTAAAGACACCCCCGGGTATCCGTGGTTCAAATGGAGTTCTTTAAACTCTATCGAAAAAGCTAGAGGTTCAACAATTATATACCACACACTTGTACATTTAACAAGTAATTGTGCATCAGACAAAGCATCATACGTGAGCAAATTGACATTTATTTATTTGTTTCCGGTGAGTTTATTTTGCTGACAGACAAGTATCCATTTTCTGTGAAGTCATCATTGTAATGTTCTTTCACAGGAAATTAATACAAATTCAGGTTCCAGTAATGGGATTTGACTAGACAAATGCTGCCGGAATCGGGAAGGATTCAGCACAGGGCAGTGTAGTGGTTGACGATTTAAACTGTTTGTAAATCGGTGCACAGATAAATCCAGCTTTGCGCTCAACTCCTTCTAGTCCACGGCCCATAAATTTGCTCGGGGAATATTATTTAAAGCTGAGCATTTGTTGTGCAGCACATTTACATCTATTCCCATTCGTAATTTGCAAGCCTGATTACGGTCTGACACGAATTGGGCAAAGTAGGGGAACAGGGCACATATTGCTTACTCACTAATGAACAGCTACTCCGACCAAATGATTAATAACTCATGTGAAAACTCATCTAATTGTCTGATTTTTTGAAAATGTCCAAAAAACCACGTTGGAAGTAGCTTGAATTTTATGTTTGTTCACTAATCCTGTAGTTATTTTCCTCAAGGGCATTTAACATCGTTCTGGAAACGGATAAGGTTTAGTTTCCTACACATACTCATCCGATCTGGTAATGTTTCGGTTAGGCAAATAAATTATTAAGAATTTACCCAAATATCCCTTAATTTAAAAGAAAATTAAAACATCTCTGCCTTAATACAACCGAAGCTTGTGAGGAAATCTTTTTTTCAATCCATCTCACTTGATATGAGCAAGAGATATGTGAAATGACGATACGTTTTATTCTCCTATTTAATTACATTAGTCCTAACTAATAACCTAAAGCAATATTTTTGTAACCAGCTGTTGATTTCTGAACCCAAAAGCCGAGCACCATAGTAGTTTATTTCGCTTCAAGGCTAACTAGTTGGTAATAGTTTGAAAACAACTTATCAAGCTTGACTAACAGGCCAAAAGAAATTCAGACCACTTGAGCTACGATATAGCCGATTTTCAATAATTCGTCCACATTGATATTTATACCTATAATATAGTTCAACAGTTCAAGTCACCAATTAATGTACTACTTGTGTAAAAAATAAAGTAGACCACTGAAATTAAGTGACGTTGATAAAAGAAACATGGAGAATAATGGGTATAACTTCTTTAAAAAGTAACTAGCAACTAGTTTGTTTTCCTGTATTACATATCTTGGGAAGAACGATTTTCGTGTTTGGAGCCATTCCCCATGTCCAAACGAGCATGATACTTTGATCGATTGGTTTTTACATTTCATGATGTGATTGACGAATAGTTTAGAGTTTAACCTTCCACTGCCTTCAATCACCTACGTGAGTGATAACCCAGGTTATTATCCATAACATATATGGTAGCCAATGAACAATTTGGATCAACTCCTCAAACGAACAGATTTAGATTAAGTTTGTTTCATCCAAATAAACCGGAACTTTGACTTTTCACATTTTACCTTCCCTAAACCAATGCAGTCCATCACTTTTGCAAAAAGCTTAATGTGCTTTTCGTATCAGAGGCATTTAAAAAGTTAGACCAAACAAACGAAATGAGAATAATAAATAAAACTGGAATTGAACAGGACGTGGCATATATTAAGCTGTCTAAGCCATTTATGCACAATGATCTCTCATTTGCACAATCCTCCAGCAGTGATAAGAATCATTTATTAACTGATGTTCAATAGTAATGCTTCATAATGATGATGTAAATGCTAATCAAAGGTCTCAATTTTACATATTTTTCAGTGGTATTTTCTGACTGTTTTGTTTTAAACTTCAATCTCATTTATCTCCATCATTTTTATGCATTTAAATCCATGCTTTCAATATAAACAAATCATTGTTATCAGCTTTTACTTGTACAATTCATATTTTTTATTCTCTTCGAACAAACCCATTTGAGACCATTGACTTTGTTACTGTTCATATGTATATTTTACTCATAAGGTTAAATAACTCCCATGGTCCTGCGATAAATTGACGCATTGGTCAATAAAATGTACCAACTAGATGTTTTAGTCGGATTACTAACTCCCAACCTAGGCTCAAATCCGAAATTCGAAATGCGATCCAGTTGTCAAGTGGGAGTCAACAAAGATCACTAAACAGTTGTGCGTACTGTTTGTCTGTGAGTTCATACACGAACAGTGCAACTTATGGTTGGAAGTCACATTGAAGTATCTCCCGTATGTTTATGTTTCTCTTGATGTCTACACCATTGTGTTATCTGACTAACTAACTTTTCCGATGTTTTTACAACACCTCCGACGATAGTATCGGTAAAGTTGATCCGAGTAAAATCATTCATTGGATGAATCAACACTCCTTTTCAAATGAGGTATTTTCAAAAAAATCTGCTTCATTCAGTCTTGCCGAACAAATTATCAATACATTTACATAAAAAGCTTGATCTTTGGTGGGTCACAGAGCACCGAAATATAGATTTGTTTTCCAAACAGATCACTCACTTTCATCTTTCCCTCGCGCTGCAATTCAGGATAAGATACAATCTGGAATTATGTGCGACCAATCGATAATCAAGAGTGCACATCAGATTGTTGAGGGGGTTAATGGAAATATTGCGAAAATCTAAATAGGTGACAGAAAGGGTTCAATACATACAATTCTTCTAAAAGAGAACCAAATAGCCTATGGTAGCATAATATGCAAATTTCGATCTCCCTTTTGTGTGCCTGAGTGACATGAAGAAGGTTCACCCATCTTGCAACTTTTACTGGGGTTAGGTGTAAAAGCTTAATTGTGTCGGGAAATAAAATGAAAACAGATGACATTTTGACAAATTGTGAAGAGTGCTTAATCCAGATTGACATTAAGATCGCAACATCTGTCGTACTCGGCAGATTGAAAGTTATTCATCAATTTACCGTGGAAACTGGTCCCTCATGTACAGACCTAGAATATAAACCTTTAGTAGGCGCCATCTTCGTACAATTCTTGAGTGCATGGACAACCTCCCCCCCCCGCTCGAACTTACACTTATACCACTTAGCAAAGCGTTATGTGAAAATAATATCCAACCTCAACATTTTAGTTGAGAGGAATCAACAAGCCTTGTCAAGGTGAAGCAGGTATCTCCGAGACCCCAAAATAGCGATTTTCTTAAAATCCAAAGGCGAAATACCAGCTGCATTACTGCAGATGCAATCAGTTATTATAATTTACTGATCAGCACGCAAAATTGCACGATGGTTCAAGAGTAAAACTGACGTTTCGACTTCGACCTTCTAGAAAACGTATATTTTGTAGTCTCGGAGGTTCTGCTGAACCGGTACGCCTTTACACCTGTAAACTATGTAGTTGTTCCCATAACTATCGCTTTCTGCGACCTACATCGCAGATCAGCAGTAAACGAAGACTAAGTGCTTTTATTAGGATTCACTACATTAATTTCTAGAAATCTTCCCTTAGTACCAACGATGCCTTGGAAGTTACTGTGATGGTGCATCTATGCGTGCCTGGCAGGAATTGGGTAGCACTATTTTGGACCATGCCGTACGCTTAGTTTGTAAATGTGCCGAACAGCCTGAGATCTGTGAAAATTTTATGGCAACCACATTCGACGAAACAATACCGCCCCCCCCCCGCCATCCTCTTATGCCAAACACACACAGATTAGACCAACCAGCTTTCAGAGAGATCAATCAAAACTTCAAACCGAGTAGTTATATTCGATAGAATGAATATAAGTCCAAGAAACTGGTGTGATTTGTTTTTTTTATTAAAACGTGCAAGCACTAAGATAGGTATCGAGATAAGCCTGAAATTGTTTCTTCACTTACATTTGATGTGCTCAACCTAACCCGTTATGGTCAACAATCACTGAATTAGAATGTCATTGGTGCACCTCGTTACAAAATATACGTGATGCAAACTTGATCCCTTTGTCAGAAATTCATATTGTTTGTGCTCTCTTGTTTTTCCAACTGTCCGTGCAGTGCAACGTTTCAGTCCTACATTTTAGACTTCATCAGTGTTTGCAATAGGTCAATGTAGCCTTCAAGATGATCATGGCAAGCAAAATAGACTGAAGTGGCAATACCTGCATGATAGCTTATGAGGACTTTCCAAAGATCCAATCCTCAAGTATTTTTGCTTTGTTTGTTGTATACCCGAAATACAGTAGCCCGCAGTTACGTGCCCATAAGTTTGAAATAATTAACATTTTACTCGCTAGAATTCCGGTACCCGTTCATGAACAAATATACTGCTTGAGAATGACAATTCACCGGTTGAAAGATTTGATCAAACCTACGAATAAAAGATCGTTTGTTGAGATCACCCTAGACTGGGATTAGGGGCGAAGATAATTCGATCGTCCGACGAAGACCTCTTCAAATCAATCAAACAAGGTGTGAGATAACCGTGCAATGAAAATATGGTTTATAATTCCTGTTGAAGTACGAAAACAATTTCGCACTGTGTAGGGTGGATAGGTGCGGGGATTGATTTCAGCTACCAGACTGAAAATTGTGCTCAGCCTGATCACTCGACACCGTGAGAATCACCATTATAGGACAATAACTCAGCATTTAATCTGAAAGATTCTAATTTTAAATTGAAGACAAACTCTGTGATTGACTACGGATTGTGTATCTTGCTGTTCCCCTGATGTTACATTTGTCCAACCCTTGATGGACTACTCGTCTTCCCAATTTTTTTCATTTCGAAAATAATGCAGACTTCATATGTGTTTCGTGTCGAGCGCGTGAACGAACATGGATGGATTCAGTGAATCGTAGGGACCGTGTGATGTGGGATACAGCCAACTTGACCTCATACCGATAAATGGAAATGAAGACATATTGTTTCGAGCCTTTGGCTTAGTGACTCTATTTTATTCATCTAACGAATGTAATTTGAATAGTAATCTCAGACATATTTCAGTATTCGGCCCAAAGAAATGAGGCAGAAGTAAAATTAACTGGATTAACAGCGCAACTTGGTATGAATTTGCAATAGTCTTTTCTCACTTGCCGCTCTCAGTCGTTGTTTCTAACACTAAATGAATGACAGCAGATGTTTCAGTTAAACCCATGAATTCATAACTCGTACAGTTGAAAGAAAAATAGTCACAAATCGTGAAGATGATGATTGGTGGACGAACTCGATTTGGGTAACATCTTCTACTCGGCTGGGATAATGGCAGTCGTAGAGTAGCAATACATACATATCCAGTAACGTCAGCATCAAATCTGATTGTTTTCATTTTGTTTGATAATTACTGCAAGAAAACGGTAATATATATCTGAATATGAAGCATATTAAAACATATGCATCGAATAATTCATTTTCATTTCAGTCATAGTTCCATGAGGTGAAACAGAACTATGATGTAACGAACCCGACAGAACAAGCTTAAGTATAAATCTTCTGGATCACAGATTTTTCAAAACAGTACGTTATACGTCATGTGTGGCTAAACGTTGGCTTAGTTGTAAACTAGTTTATCCACCTTACACGGCTAGACAGTATTTGCATGTTGTTTTCCAGATCACATCTGTCAGAATCCGCTAGCCGCATCAGCTTTATATCAAGTGTTAACCCAATTGCAACACATAAATTGGAACGACTCAACTTCATCAGAACAAGAGCCGAAGGGGTGTATCAGCTTTGCAGTCATATTTATATGGAAGCAAAGTAGTGGACAAACTGAAAGACATATGGTGCAATTATTTTGAAGCCGAGGTGAATGAATCAACTTTATTGAGAGATGACTGGGTAAATGTTGTATCACACAAATGTGATAAGGAACTAACGTCAAAGTGAGGCTATTTGTTACCCTAATGGTTCGTCGACCGGAGAAGTTGAAGGATCTGAATTATTGTTTTCTATGTGCAGAGATCAGGTTTCGCGCAGCTGCTGATTACTACCCGGTTGGTTGCTGGTGTTCGAAACCCATCTGTTCTGGACATGAGTTGCGGCACTTCGTGAACAACTGAGAAAGTTGAGTGAATATTCTTATTCGGACAAGTAAACAACGCTGAAACTTGAGGTTGTTTTATTGTCTCCGTGTCTAAGCCAAAGACAATGGTGTTCTTCAATGTATTTTGATAACTGCCTTGTAGTTTGACCAAATTAGCTCCACAGGTGTACCTGAAATGATAAAACATTTATAGACGTGGTGAACAAATGAAGTTTGCCTTGATCGCGGCGTCGCATTGCTGCTCACATGGAAAATAAAACATCTGATTCGGCGGCGTTGAAGGCTGCTTCCTCTAAGACACGCAACACCACTGATTCTCTCTACTGATTCATCACCCTTTAGATGCAGTTCGATGAAAGGTTTCCCTTTTAAAACCTGTGGTCCTTTTATTGGTTCAATAACTTATCCGGAGATAACTCATTTCTTAAAGATTCTGTAATGTAAGAAAACTCGAACTCTGGAGAATCGGACATTAATTTTTTCCCCGTTCTGTGCAGAAAGCAATGCATCCGATTGCGTAGGTTGCCTCTAAGGCAACCTGTGAAAAATTTCTCTTCTGCTCATTCTAGTATACCTCTGTCTGTATCGAGCCATCCAAATATCAAATGAGGTGAACTTCACGAAATGAGGGGGTACTCTCCATGTCAGTTTCGCCGTATAGGTAGTGTGAATGTTTTCTTGCGATACTTCCATATTCCGCACTTTTACCGATATCAAAACAGGGTGTCATCTGCATATAAGGTAGTATCGGTGAAACCAGTTCATTAGTCGACTTAGTATTTGTATTTCCAGCTGTACAATGAATGTGTTTTGCCTACAGTGGTCCTAGTTGCAACCCCAAATGAACTCCATTTTTCTGATGATAAGTGAATATACCCATTGCGTTGGCAAACATATATTTCCCGTGAATTTATTTACAGAACTGTGCAATCCCATTTATTTGAACAGCAATTCAGTAAGGTCACACAAAGAAGAATCATGCGTGCGGTTCGAAAAAAACTTCAGTTTGATATGGTATTTGGATTAGTTGATCAAAAGTAATTATGTATCTTCTTCGTCATATGTACAGGCGATTTACTCGTTTCTTGACCAAGGGAAATTCGGTTACTTTTCGCAATGCGCACAGCTCAAGCTTCACGAAACGGACCAGATCTTGCCGACATCCTCATGGCTAAGTTGGAGACAACACCGTTATCCACAGCTAGCAGTTGTTTCGAACAATATCACCATCATGTAGATAATGTCTTCCACATGGCTGACAAGAACACTAATACTGATTACGTTGAGTCAGAAATAAACGCAGTACATGCGTCAATTAAGTTCATAACTGAACCAGAGGAGAATTATTGTCTTCCGTTTTGGATGCTCATCTCACTAGACGCCCATATGGCTCACTCACTTCAAAGAACGTACGCTGGCTCTTACAGAGAGTAAAGCGCATTTATGCGGAAGGTACCTTAAAGGAGGAATTTGAACTAGTGTGGAGGATCTTACTGAAAAAGGGCTTTACAGAGAAGCTTATTGACCGTGATTGGACCAAATGGAGTAAGCCAACAAAAATACTACGATAAGAGAAGAAAGCTCTTGTTTTAAAACTACCAAAAGGAAGTACTGTGAGTGACAGAGTTAGTTGAATCTTGACTGCTGCAATGTAGTCTGCCCTTATTCCTGCTAAGCTAAGATGCATGCCCTCTGTGTGACCAAACATCTCATGCCGTTACAAAGATAAGCTGCGTATGTTGACTTCAACTATGGTTGTTTATCAATTCAACTGCACCTGTGTTACTACTTATTTGGGTTGAACGACAGCGCAGTTATTTCAACACATGAAAGAACAATCCACGCTGGCTCACACAGCGTGGGATTGGAGCTGAGTTAAGCTCGATTTGAAACGGGCGGTGCACTTGATTGGAATGCGCTCAGTATTCACAATCATTCATCAAGTCCCACTATATCCCTCAATTACAATACGTCTTCGAATATTAGTAACCACAGGGGTGATAAGCATCTGAACTGTGTGCACAGCAAAAATTGGTTCGGACTCTCATTTTCATTATGACACTGACGCAACAATTAATTTGGATTAAACAGTCGACACACAATGTACCAACAAGAGGAATCTTTCAAACCCATAACCACACACACGGTTCTTTTCCGTTTGATTTTAATGATGTTTTTCTGAGGGCAGTTGATGTATTGTATCAAACCCAAAATGCTTCGGTGGAGAACAATTTTTTTCCGGTAGTTCTTGCTAAATCTAAGAGATATTATTTCCCCCAAAAAACACAAATGAGGTCGACAATCTCGTGAATAGGTACATGCTTGAAGAAAGAGATGATTCGAGGGAATATTAACTTTTAAATTCTAAAAAATACAAAGCTTCCCGGGGCGAATGTGTTGTGTCTCTGTGGCATAAGCTCTATGAGAATGATGATCGGCTGGACTGTTGTACGTCTGGCGTACTTCGTCACAAGAGCTATGGGGGTGGTAGTTCAGTTTTGCAATCCTTAGGCAGTTTCCATAGTCGAGATAGAGTGAAAAGGAAACGAGCTTAAAACTTTTGCAGAGACTAAATTATATAAAGTGCTCCACGCACCACACGATATCTACGCCTAAAGTTTAATACCAACCTTGGGGCATACACCTTAAACCAGCATCCGTCATTTACCATTAGACAACCCAACTGGTAGTTTCACTGATTTAATTTTTCAACATTTTTTTCGGGTGAACGCCGAAGTCAACATTTTTCAAGACTTTTCCTAAGTTGACGTGGTTTGTATTTCTTATAAATTTGATTCGTATGGCCTGAAACGTATTTCAGCCCCATGCAAAAACGTCCTTTGCCCCTTCCCCTGATCCAATCCAAGCGGTTACATTGTTCACCTACGTACCATACCTTTTGCAATTTAAGTCGTCCGAATATCATTTCAAGATGTCCGGATATTATCTCCAATTGTCTGAGCATCATTTCGAGCCGTCTCGTTAACCTCATCGGTGCTGACAAGCCTCCCTGTATTTTCCGAATCACTACCATGCAGCACGGATTTCTCCATTTCCGGTCGAAGCGCAGGAAAGGGGTAGGGCGATTGTGAGACATGTCTCGGTCACACATACCTCAATTCCCATGGCATACATAATGATTGCTCATCTTACCACTACGATTACACGTCTGTGTGTATGTTCGTTCCCCTCTCCTTGAAGGTCATATCGAACCCTGCTCCACTGATACCAATAAATCATGCGCAACCGGCGCTCGAGCCATGATTCTGCAGTGGAATTCATAAGCTACACCTTAAACGAATGCAACAGGACACATATAGATCATGCTAAATGGATATACGCATCATTGTTAACCACATTCACATTCAATTTTTTCGATACAAACAGATTATATTCCATCTCTGTGATATGACCATAAAAGCACGTTCGAGTACTGAGTAATCAAAATGAACATTTTCTGGGTATGGACTCCGAATTTGAACATCTTTATCTCTAAAATCATATAGTCCTACTTAAACACTTCCAAATAAACCAGGTGAATTAAGGCTAAAGTTTGACATTCACAAGTAGCAACTACGAACTGGCTTCGAACAATTATATTTCCAAATAAAGCTAGCTGAAACCGGAGGGTGCGCATAAATTATGGGGATAGTCGCCTCCTTGATTAATTTTTACAATGGGAACATCACCGTGATCGTTCTTAAAATAGTGATTACCGAAGCCACCACCAATTGTGGCTTGCCCTATCAACCAACATAACTTGGAAAAGATGTGCTTGTGTGCTTGTATATAGATGTTCTATGCTGATAAGTTGAAGATTCCCTCTCTGTTCCGAGCGAAATACCTTACACCCCTAAATGGAACACTTGCATAAGACCATTCCACGTTATACGGTCCGAAAATTGCGCGTATGCGACGCTGGCTGTAGAAATTAAACTACAGAGAACCTTGTGATCAAACAAAAAATGAACTGAGAGAAAACAACTCTTTTTTAACCCACACATTGAAAAAGTAGATAAAAGCTAGAAACGACTGACCATGTAAGCGTGAAATTTGTGAGTTAGGTGAATTGCAAGTTCGAATATTTTCACAATCTCCTTTGGCGTCGAGCCAAAATATGCAAAGCAGATCACTTGTGCACGAGATACATGGATACTTTTTACCAACGCATTCAAGTTGCGTGTCATCACAGAGGACTGCGAGTAAGAAATAATTCTGACCACTCTAACTGAAGAAGTCAATTCGGCAAACAAGCTCTTTTTCGATGTCTCGTTTACTTGCCACATACAACACTCTTTCAGATGTCACAAAATCACGTAATTCAGGGAAATAGAAAAAGAAAAAGCAGTAAGTAGTATCTGTAATTGTTTGCGTGTGTAGTGGTACTATCGATAATACAGGAGAGTGTTTCAGAGTTCAAATCATTCTGTAAATGTCATTTGTGCTGTCGAATGAATCAAATACGTTGGCCTATTTGACACTCATTTGATAACCGGCCTTATGTCAATCTGGTCATGGTAAATTCAGAGCTCAGATCGACTGCTTTTGAACGCACAAGAGGGGGGGGGGAGTTGTTCAACCGAATGGCGATCGCTTCGGGTGTTGACAGTAGGCGGTGCTCAACCTTCTTCGATCTCACCTCGGTGATTATGAAGATGGGTCTGGTCTCTTCAATCATTCCGACACGACGCTCGGTTTCGACCAAATGAGCCGTAATTGCCGTCTCCCCGGGTCTCGTCAATCCGCGACTAAACCAGCTGGGGTGTTCTCGAATACGTTCGGCCAAGCGGTGAGTGGTACGACCAAGCGGTTCCACAGGAGCACACAAATTGGAGAATGCAGAATGACGTCATTTCCTCCGGTAGCTTGTCTTCAGTCTGCAAGGAGAGCAGGTTTTGAATTTAGATTACGCGTAAATTAGCTGTATAATACGTACTTCTGGCAGCAGCCTGGAGACGCCTACTTATCATTTCAGATAATAGGTCATCTTTGAAGGGAATGGACGAGTAAACTGGTTTCTTTTTAGCCGTCATCTCAGGTTGAACTTTTGTGATGACCTTCATACATTGTTGAATGATCTTATCTGGATATCCGTTTTCTATGAACGTCGTTCTAATTTTTCTCAGTTCTTCCTCGCATGAATCAAGCGAGCATATTCGTCTTATCCTGCATTGAATCAATGCCTTCCTTCACTGTAGAGATACAAAACTGTGATAATTTGTATACTGTCCTATCCAAGTCTGCTTTCGATTAATGCTACGTGGAAGAGACCCGCTTTCACAGCGCGAGAGTAAAACATCGAGGAACGCCAACCTTTTGGAAGATTCCATTTCTAGCTTGAACCCTATATTCTTACCGCAAAGCTCTGATGGGTTCCCTTCTTCAAAAAGGAATACCCCGGAAATACGTTAACCTACTGAAGTCACTGTACTCACATACTTCCGGTCGTGTAACGGTTTACAACGAACTAAGTAGGCCGTTCGTCATCAGCAGCGGCGTTCGTCAAGGAAGCCCTCTTTAGCGGTTCCTTTTCAATTTCGTCGTAGACAAACTACTGGAGAACGCACTACGTGGACTCCAAAACGTAGGCGTTGAATGTGCAGCGGGAGAAAACATGTGCGCTTTAGAGTACCTTCAAAGTGCAAAGTGATGCTGCATGACTGGGTTTCGCCTACTCACGCTCTGAAACTAATGGTCAGGAATTATTCATAGTGAATTACTTTTTCTACTTAGGTAGATGCGTGACCAATGACGGTAACGCAGCAAAGAAGATGACCGCCCGCATTTCCGAGGCTCGAGCAGCAAATGCATGACTGAAACACCTCTGGCGTAGACGCGACGTTTTATTGAAGTTGAAAGGTCGTGTATATAGTTCCACCGTTCGTTCAGTTCTGCTTTATGGTTGTGAGACCTTGAATTTGCGAGTAGATGTCCGTCGACTAGAAGTTTCGATTATCGGTGTTTACGTAGCTTAGCCCATGTGGAATGGAGCGAACGGGTTGGTACTCTGGAGTTAAGTCGTCCGGTGTTTGGGAGTTTATCAGGGAAAAACCTGCTAGCACACCGAATTCAGAGTAGTAGACTTCGCTGACTAGGGCACGTATTGCGTATGCCCAGTCATCGTCTGTCGCATCGCGCTTTATTCGCTGTAGCTAATCCGGGGTAGAGGAAAGCACGTGGAGGTCAACAAATGACGGGGAGACGAGGCATGAAGGAATGCAGAGAGCCAATACGTAGAGTAGGTATACCTCGCCTTCCAGGTTGGTGTCCGAAAGACTCCANAGATCAGAACGCTTGAATGGGTATATATGTAGAATTCGATTGCGTACTCTGTGTTAACCACAGTGGTTCACTCTCTTCCTCCCTCAAAATAGGTGCAATTCGTGTCCATTTTTAATTTTACCACTAACCTTATATATATATATATATATATATATATATATATATATATATTCACANNNNGTATTATCTTTTGACAACGAGTCCTAGTCTAGATCTAAACGTCACAATAAATACTATCACTCAGTGCTCGCCTTCTCCTTTTCAAAATATATATATTTACATATATGTGTATATATATAGAGAGAGAGCAATGGAGAGCAGGCGATTGTTTGCATACGGTTGTGTGGTTTCAACCTTTTGCTTAAACTTAGATTTCGAACTCAGAGCCAGCCAACTTGGATGCATCCAACGAACGCTGTGCTAGGCAGATATTCCAAGGGATTTCAAATCCAATATGGGACCATGGTCGGTCCGATAAGCCAAGAGGGGATGAAGATAACTCCTGGAAAATAGAGAAATTGTAATTGTGGTGTGGTCACTTCTCTATGCGATCGCGGACAAATCTGTGGAAGCTGATCGCTTGTGACAGAATATTTATAATAAGAAAAGTGGCCTAAAGTTTTGTCTGCCTTGATGGTGTGCTAGCTAATTGATAGCGTGAATTGAAAATCATTTAGGATGGTGCTCTGGGTGTGGGGGACTGATTGCCAAAATACTCTGAATGGGTAACGGGAGAAGATCAAGCAAAAAATAGAGCTGTTAGGGGAATGAAAGAAATCAAAGTGAGGGTTTAGAGATTGGATATAAAGCTGTTGCAATTTGAATAAAAACTAGAGAAGGGAAGCATCAAGATCCACTGAAGAATGTTGATGAAATCCAAATACACCAGTATCGAATAGCAATGACGACTAAAGTATGTAGTGAGACAACAAGAGATTGGTAACACAGATTTTCCGAAAGAAAAGAATTAGAGCCAATGTAGGTTTAATGTGATGATTCAATGTTGGTGAAAACAGTCTGACGGTGTGTGAGAGTGAACGTAAAACGATACACTGTCAAGTGCAAATCAACAATGATGAGTTGTTTCTGAAAAACCGGCAACTTAAGCTCTGAGATTCGGAGCGGCGAACCACGTAAGGTCCCAATAAGAAACGTGGCGTGCTACAGCGGAGCTGTCTACCACTATCGTCTCCCTTGGCACTGGCTTCACCCGATTTTCTGTTTAACTGAAGCATTTGTCGTAATTGCCAATTTATGTGCCTCAGTTAAAAATGGTATTTGTAAGACTATAGAAAAGCCTCTCTTCTACTGTGGATGTTGACACCGAAGGAATTTGCTAGCAAGTTGCATAATGCTTCATCTGTCCGATACTCGTGGAAGTATATCAAGGTTGAAATTACGAAATTAGATGCATTACTCTGTTATTTAATTTCTAGGACCAGGAAATATCACGTACTTGTGATAATAATTTCATTTAATGCGTTCGTTTCTCGTCACTGTTGGTTAAAATATCGTTTGAATTCCAATCACTGAAGTTGCATTATCAAAATACACCTCGTGACAAAAGCATTGCATATCCCTAGATTTTTGGAAAATCTCCGCTCTCACAGACACGATCGTTACCATTTCTGAGAATCTAGACACTAACTAAACGGAGCTCCGAAATAAATATGCCAAGATCATGGTGGGTGATCCTGAAGAACGAGTGAACCAGCAGGATTGGAGAATGGCATGTTTGAAGAGCATTGTTGATGATGTCAACCCTCACATCATGAAGGATCATTGTCAGCATACATCTAACCATGTTCGTGCATATTATTAGCCAGCCATTAAAGTGCTTGAATTTAAATACAGCTGATGGTTAATTATTTGTTTTAATCGCTGAACGTTTTTGTGACTAAGAGATATAAGTTGGAAATTTCTAACAACGTTGAACTCGATATGCCGAGTACTTGAGAAATTTCGTCGAGTTTAAAACACATTTATAATTACTGTCGGCTAGTTTTCTAATTTACGTTTATGGATAATTGCACGCAGAAACAAACCATTGGTAGGAAGTGTTTTCCAGGGCATATGGTGATGAATTGCAAGTCTAGGAGGCAGTTCTTGCAGTGCTAAAACCAAGCGATCAAGTAAAATCTGCAGGTTAGGTTAGGTAGTTCGACTTTTTGCTTCTCGTTCGGGTGCAAACTATCGACCACTGGGATCTTCTCTTTTAGTTTAGTCAAAATAA
>UZAN01039520.1:55956-82649 GCA_900618425.1 Echinostoma caproni
ACAGATCATGACCACATTCACACGTTTTAGTAGTCATCGCATTATCGATCCAACTTGTGACGGCACACTTGTCAATACGGCCGATCAAGGTCAATTATCATCGGGTTGGTTCATTCCCGTCTACGAAAGTCGCCCGATCAATACTCAAGGGTAAACGATTTCCCTGGTGGGGGGAAAGGAAGGACGAGAGGTCAGACCCTGCTCCACCTCACTGAAACCTTCGTCCTTGCCCGGTAACTCACTCAAAAGTACTTTTGTCCGTTTACGGAGAAGTGAGTTCATTCGGACATGGCGGTGTTTAGCCAAACCCGGCCCAATCAGAGACGTTTGACGACTGAAACACCAATCATCTTGTGGGGATTCCAGTGGAATGTAACTGGTTGGATTATCCTGAGGCTACAACGGACTCACTTAAAGTTACAATATACTCACTTGAAGTTGAAAAGTAGAAACACCAACTAAGTGAAAAGCCGAAATATGAAATCTCATTAACGTATTGTAAAGCTAGGCACGTTGAGTACGTCGTCACCATTTTGGTTTGAGTGTGAGTCATATGCATGTCTCACTGGACCCTTTTGGTTCATGGTTGTTTTGTAGTTTCCCTGCTTTGCAGGTGGTTTGGAAATCCCCCATCCAAGGAGAGCCTGTTATTCAAAGTGTCTCCTACCTAGGCATTGAGAGTGTCTGTGCTAAGCCGTGTTACCGAGTTGGTTCGACACCCCAAAGGGGGTTTCGTTTGCGGCATTCTGACAGCGCTATTGGCACCAGAAACCCGGATCGTGTTACCCGAAATCAAACTCCTGCCGTGTATTACGAATCGGTGGCAGCGGATAGCTAGGTCCTGCATGTTACACTTTTCTTTCGTGCTAACGAAAACATGCCGAAAAAATCAGATTGGTCATCGATACCAAAATATCACACATCCCACTCTGGAACTTGCTTATTAAAGTCCGTTTAGTACTGGTGTTATAATAACAAAAGGCCAGTGTCGGGTCCAGGAGATCCGTATATTGGAAATAACATTGATAGAGAATATCGATAAATTGGACTACATAAAACGAAACGGCTCACCTGTACCTAGTCAATCCTAATTGCGACAAGCACGTAGGATACTTGATGGAACAGTTCGACGGTAGACGTACGCTATCTTCAGTTACAGATTCAAGCACACTAAGTTGCTCTAGAAGGCCTTATTTATTTTTGACCGATAGGAGAAACCACCAATCACATTAATTTGCCCAATCCAAACATACTACTCACAAATATAATCAGTTCAATACAGCACTGTTTGTACTGACCACTGTGTTCCGAAATTTCTACGCACCTTCTCCGCATACTCTCTAGAAGATCTCGAACAATGTTCATGTCTTCTTCCACTTCCAAATGAAAGACGTCTCTATATCTTCCTCTGTGGTGCATTCTCCGATGTTTTGGTACGCCAGTTGTCGTAAGAATAGCCCATGAACTTCCCACACCCGACTGGGTTTAGAACAAGCGAGCGAAGCATCCCGAGTTGGTGCGTGTGTGGTGTAATATCTCCCGATCCACTTTGGCATAATATTCAAAGCGAAAACAGCTAAAATCCAATCATAAATGAGTTGGATACCAGAGAAAACTCACGGAAAAGGAGAGGTTAAATCGCTACGATTGGCTTCGATCTACGTAAGTTGTGCACTGCTGATCATAACGGTGCTTGAATTGAACGTGTCGGTGCAAACGGTACACCGAAAACTTCAAGCGGTCTCCGGATGAAATACAAGAAAACAACTTTCTCAACCAAAAACGTGTATTGCAGGCTGAAACTCAAGAAACTTGGAAAAACGAATGGGATTTTTTGTTGTTTCATATCCTAGAATTATCCAAGTCCAAAGGCGAGCAATTGTTTTCGAATGATCCATAATCGTGCCTGTACAGATTAAATAAGGGTTTGTTGTTAGTGGGGACACATTTTCACGCCAGGTCGGAAGATCATTCGGGAGAGATGGGGTAAACCCTATGTGTCTGTGTTCGGGTGAAAATCATTGTGATTGGAGTGGTGGTGGTGGTGATGTTGATGATTAATTTGGAGCCAGGGTAAGTGGAGAGCTTGAACAAGTTGCTTTTGTGCACACAGTTCCGTTGAGAAACGGTGAACGCCTATCGCCTCAGCGGTAGCTAGTGTGTGTAAACGCACTCACTGTTTTGAGGGGTTGGGAGGTACAAGATAGATCATGCTGAAAGCGGATTCTGGTCTCATTTCATGGCTTATGTCCACCATATGACCATGCATGGCGCTTCCTATTCTTCCCGTTTCTCCTTGTTTTAACCATGGTGGGCAGTGCTCCTTCATCCGTTGGGACAGTTGCCTCGCCGTGGGTTCAATGTACGTTGCATTACAACCGTACCGGAAGCAATAGATAACCACCGAAGTACACAGCGTAGGCAGCCTATTTTTGTGGCTAGTTCGGATGATGGACGAGCCGGTGAACACACACGATATTCCGCTTCATTGTACGCGTCAGACGTTTGTTCCAGAGGTCCGATATAGCACCTCCTTGAAAAGGTAGATGGATGGATAATTTCATCTTTTGAGCCTTATGAACCTGTTCGGATAGTGGCCTTCCGGAAAGTTTATCTCGATGAATCGTTTAGCTAACCCTCTTCTCTGTGAACGTCCTTCATTTTTGTTAGTTCTTCATTTAACACAATGTCAGAGCAGATTTTGCGTGCTCATGACGTGAGGCTATGAATCAGATTCCCTTTCTGTCTGAGTTCTAAGGACTCATCATCTTTTTAGAGGAGTGTCAGGTCTAGAAGGGCCAATTTCTCATTTTCCTCTTTTTCCAACTTAAACTGAATCGATTTGTGAGCTTCTTTGAATATCTGGAGCAAACTTGTCGTGTTCCTATCTTTCGGTGTAAGACAGAATGTTTCATCCACGTAGTGGCAGTATAGAATCATTTGCTCTATTTCTTTCTTTGACGTTGTGGTTTCTAATTTGGCCATAAATATATCTGCTAACAGTCAACCTAATGGTGAACGCATGGCCACTTCATCTGTTTGACGGCAAAATGTTCCATCAAATAGAAATTAAACATTGAATGTACATCTCAGTAGTGTCTCCTTCAGATTTTTCGTTGGTATTCTTTTATGTATTTCTTTTCAGTATCAGTTTAGCGACAGAGAAAATCGATATTTTCTAAGAGTGGTACATTTGTGAACAAGGACATTACATCCAGGGAAAACAATTTATAATTCTTTAAGTTCCTTTAGAGGAGGATGTTCACAAGCTCAAGTATGTCTCGCAAGCTGTATTTAGCGAGCTTTGTGCGCTCTTGTTCAAGAAGTCCTACGAGCCACTTGGCAGTCTGGTGTTATGGTGAGTTGACCCAGGCTGGTTAAAATAAGGAGGAACAATGAGCATAGGAAGCGTGATTCCCAAGACTGGCATATAACTAAGACCAATCCTATCTATGGTCTTATGGAGAGTGTGTGGAAAATGTGTGTAAAAAGGTTAGGACAGAATGGCCAATGCATGCAGTACTGAGCTAACTTCAATGTGCTAGTTTCAGATACATCTGTTGCGATGACAACTCTGATCTTTTTCGAAATATTTTCGTTAGCGTAAAAGGCAATTTACGAGATTTCCTATTTCGGTTTTTCACCTCGTCGTTGTCTAGTTTATCAAAAATGGTGACGATCATACATCTGGGAGCGGAGATAATCCAAAAATCTAATGAGATACAATACTTTTGTCACTGGATGTATATTACAATGAAGGTTTTTCGTAATAATGATAGCTTCATTTATGGCTAACATGAACATTGCTATGCGCGTGGGTCGATTAAGGGAAACGCGGTAATCGAACGCGAATGTTCATTTTGCGCTTGATGTGCAATGTTTTCCAAATAACTGAGAAGTCTATTGCAACCAACTCGGCTAAGCCAGCTTGGGTGATATTTCTTCCTACAGCTACATGATTCGTCATGTACCAAGCTATCGAATTTTTCATCTTGATTGCTCCCAAACTCCAAAAAGTGTTTACATCTTTGATTTTCAAGCACCAATGTTGACGCAGCAGCCATTATTAGAATCCTAACCCACCCACTCTTCAATAGTACTTATCTCCTCGGATAATATCTCAGAGAAGTTAAAATCGAGCATACTTTGAGTGTCTGACTAGCGAAAAGTGTTTCATCAGCTGGTAATTTTCGTACCAAAGCTAGAGTGTCTATTGAGCTGATATGAAAGTATAGGTCACATCAACCTATGAGCGAAATCCTCAGGCAATTATCGATTACACTGAAAGATAATCCGTTCGTAAGGCTTCATATTAACCACGCGTTTTTTAAAAGAGCCGTCAGACGCAAAGATAGCTAAATACAACTCCAATAATCAATTATATTTATACATGAGAGGGTTGAATACAAAGTGGTTGAGGAAATTGAACTCTTTTCATGAGAGCAATGGAGAATTTGATTCAATTTTATAAAGAGAGAATTCGTCGTGCTGATGAAACCCAACCAGATCGAAACAGCTGTACACGGCTTCCTAAATTTTCACCACGCGCTTCATTTGCTTTATAAACGACGAATTTTTTCCATGAAATTGAACTTTGTTCTACTGGTATAATTCGGAAAACAACTGAGCGGCGTCAATTGTACAGGATGCATGTTGAGAAGCGACTCGGCAATTGGAATTCCTTTAGGGAATTTTGAAGGCGTCGGTTGTAGAAAAAGGTTGGTGAAAAACGGCGACACCTGCGACTGATACATTCATCCCTCGGCACAGTTGTAGAAGCTTGAAAACGAGTCGTGACCTGTGAAAAAGGAGGATTTGCCAAATTGTTCTATCCTGCGTATTTTTTCTCTGATACTCTAATACCGTTAGGTTAGGAGCGCACTTGCTGTTTGATCGAGTTGAGTGAAATCNAGTGAAATCCTGGGTTGCTTTGAAGTAAGATCTTCCATCATCCAGTTCGGTGAAGTCAGAACACTCAGTGCAATATATCATTGACACTGTGAATTCGCAGCTTCATAAAATTGCAAGTGCAGTGATGAGAAAAAGACACGTATACGACGGATTAATGTGAATCGCGATCGCTTGATAAGAGCCAAAATTGTAAAAAATACGCTAGTGTTCTTATTGAGCGGAGTGATTGTGACTTACGCACTGCTTTATTCATCCTCCGAGTACCATGCGGGATTAGGCATGAAAAAACTTTCTTCTCCCATGCTCAGAATGAAACCCGCATTGTAGAGAACACCACTGAAGTGTTTAACTTAACTTAGCTCAACAAACACGAGCGTTTGTCTCAAATGCTCTTCTCTTCTGTTTTACGTTAACTTGCACTACTACTCGAATTTCAGAAGCTAGATAGCTTCATCAGTTGTTGCAAAAGCACTAACCAAAATCTGTGAATTTATGAAGTTTGCTTTACACATTGTATAGTTTACTTTCCGATCTAATGAGTCAGAGTCTATTTTCATAGCTCAAACTGCAAATTATTAGAGTTGACATAATGTTCAACGAACTTGCGCCCGTTTTAAAACAACATAATGTACTTTAGACTTGAGAAGCCCACAGAACGACCGAAATCCATTAACAGACAGGCATTTCGTGGGTGGCAGTCACACTACATCCGTAAACCAGGCTCGACAGGGCACCATCAATCAAAAACTCTCTTTGGCAGCACCATTCCACGACGCATACCACTGATGATGAGTGAATAACTCACCCACTGACACAGATCCAGGATGCAGTAGATCGTGACAAAGCGCATAAATACCTTCCTTAGTAGGTTTAACACTTGCTTTTCGGTATTCTCATTTGCACTGAACGCGAACAAAAGAAAATAAAACTATAACGGGATTAGACAGTAGTATTGAAATTCTCACAGACGATCCACGGACTTATTGGTGCGCAGGTGAAGCGATATGCCTGACCAATGTTGACAGTATGGTCGCTCGGTGATATATTCGCGTGCATAGACTAGCGTGATTAAATCAGACGTAGTAATTTACCTTTTTTTCATTATATTTGAGGCAAAGTTTTTGATAAAAAATTGATCCAGGTAGTTAAACTCTCAAGTATAACAGTATTTCAGTCATATGCACATCAGTGTTACTCATAATTCGTTTCCTTAAAGGTTATAATAACAACCATTTTGAACTGATTCAATCANGTTATTATAAATCGCCTGGTTGAGGGTGAAGTTACACGTGAAAGTGTGCAGAACGCTGCAAAGTGCACACATTGGAGAAACAAACTTTGACACGTTTAAGGTCAAGGGCCAAAATCAAAGAGACACTACGTTCATACGAACTTTGAACGAGAAAAGTGCAAAACAACTTACATGAATGGCGGAACATATTAGCCTCATCAACCACGGGTACATGGAACTGGCTTGAGGCAAAACTAATTGATCCCCCAAAACAATTCAGTCTAAGATTATCAAACATAAGTGATTGCTACTGCAACACGTGATTTCTTTGTATCAGGTTCGTTCTCTCACCAAATGACCTTGCGTCCCTGTTTTTCAATACAATTTAGTAACCATAGTACTAGTTTGAAAGAATTTCGCTGTAATCTGTGTTCACCATAGATAAAATTTACTAAAACAAAACGCTGGGCTAATACAAACAAAATGCTTCATTGCCGACAAAAATCCAATCCAGCGAATGAGAGCAGGATAAAACCATACTGTGGTAACACATGACACGACAATTTCCACGTCAGTTCTCGAAGTTGCTTGTGAAGGAAAACTTACAAGAGAAGACAACTAATCTGATACGAATCATAACATCCCACATGGATAGCTCATGCAATCTAATGAACAAGTTCATTAAAACAACAATATGTTCCTCTGCTGTGTGATCTCAACTTCGGAAAATTTTCCAAATCAACTCCTCAAAAGACAAGAGAAAGAACAGTCGAAAAATTGCTGGGTGCAACACCACGAATGCCTTCATCTATGTCTTTCATACAATCGTCTGAATATATCTACAATTTCACATCNATGAAATTTCAGATTTCATCAAGAAAGGTTGATAGTCTCACGAATCGAGTTCAATTCGAAAACTTCTATAATCAGATGAAGGACCTTTCACCCACATCAACAGAAAGCCCTGGGTGGTTACCCGCGAAAATGATGGATATTTGTCTTTAGTACCTCGCGGTACCGATTCGGCAACAGAACTGCCTCACTCCCGAACACCATAAGCCAATAGAAGAACTGAGATATATGCCATATCTTAAATTCCTCCAGCTGGACAAAGGGACAGATATATAAACCAAATTAAAGAAAAACCAATGGACGAGAGCAAGTTCAAAATAGAAAATACACCAGAAAATAACCACTCACTGAAAAACGTATTGCAAGGAAATTATGTATTTCGTTACTACATGGCTACATATATGAAACACGGTATAAACGACTGAAGCCAATGGTGCCAGAAACGCTACAAATGAGAGGCTCGCATAAAGTTCATAAACCCGGGAGTCCTATCAGGAGTCCTCTAACTTCGTGTATGCATAAATCACCATATCACAAACTCACTCGATGGTTGATGGAAGTTCTAAAACCCATTCGTAAGTATTTAACCTCACATTGTTCTTTTGAACTGTCAAAATGCTTAGAAAATTTGACATCTTTACAGCGAATGCATTCGATAGATGTGGATTCCCTTTTCACCAATGTTCCGCTCCATGAAGCAGTTGATTTTAAATGTCATTATATTTCTTCAGGTAACTTCTCCCTTGCTATCCCTCTTGAATACTTAGGAGAAGTATTATTTTTATGTACTGAATACATTCGTTTCGAATTTTAAGGAGCCACATACCAATAGATTGATTGCTTAGCCATGGGCATTCTATTAGGCCCAATTCTAGCTGATGTATTTTTAGGAAGGATTGAACAGAATCTTGCAAATAATATCTCCCATTCCACCTTGTACAGACGTTATGGACGAAATTTTAATTTTACGGAGTGTGTAAATGAATCCCTTTTGAAACAATTTAACTCTTTTCGTTCAAAGCTTTTGGATATTAGAATTACGAGGTGCTTATACGGGACATTACAACGTTCTATCAACAGAAAAACAACATATAGTGGTCAGTATCTACAGTTCGCTAGCTTCTCATCCGTGAACTCATAAAAGCTCTGTTTCAACGGGTCAGAAACATTTGTTCCCCAGACACTACGGGAAGAAACAGAATTCCTGAAGAAAACGTTGCTACGAAACGGTTACCCTGAAAGATTCATTATTATCCATAGGAAACAATCTCAAAAAAGGTAAAGTATCCCAAACTGTTTCGCAGAAAGCCGTTTACGTCAAACTATCTTTCAAGGGCGATCACCTTCTGAACAATGTGCGCGTGTTTGTTTGGGTGTGTGTGGTTAAAGTCGTCACTGAACCGCACATTCTCAGATGCTCAACTTCTACTCATTGCCTCTACTCGTGGAATCGATTTGGACAAAGGTGTACATGGTTGGCAATCCAGTTCTGTTTCACACACTGTATACCATTTCACCTGCAGTTGAGGTGACGCATACATAGGCAGAACCAAGTGTCAGTTCTTACAGCGGATGGCTGAACACATTCCAAAAGGGTTGGTGAAGTCGATGACGCAGCCCACATCCAGTAATCAGGTTGTCAAACGTAACCCAGGGTAATCATTTGCAAAACATATTATGACAGCCAAAGAAATTGATTCATCTTCCTCTTTCAAACCGTTGTGACATAACTGGAATGCAAAAATGTTGGAAATAAGTGAGGCGTTGCTAATCCGATTACATCATCCCGTTCTGTGAGCCAAAACCATTTTGACCCAATCAGTTCACTTGCCGTGAAGTTGAACTGTTGTTTTTAATTACAATAGCCTCTGTTTATCTGTACATGTCCGTTCACCGGGATTTACAAATCCAATGTGATATAAATGTCAGCGATTGAGAGGATTAAGCAAAATGTTAGCATCTCACGATATGTCTTTCGATCTTTATGTGATGGATAAAAGGGGCCCAGTGTTTAAAACATTTAAAATAGCCTGCCTGTCCTAATACCTTTATACAATCACATTTGGCATTTATAACCAGCTGCTAATATCGATCCTGCCCTAATTGGTGTCGCGCATGAGTTCCCATTGGTTTGCCGAACGACGCTACGGAGGGCTTCCTGGTTAACACCGTCCCAGAATGTTGAATCATCACATATTTCAGCACAGTACTGATCATTGAAGTTAGATATAACCAGAGTACGGACTGTTTCGTTGCTTAAATCATCCAAATGTTTTAGCTAGTTACGTCACGACCTGTCTATTGCATGCAATTAGGATGCAGTTGACACGCAAACTTCGTTTCATCTATACTGTATTTGAACTGAGCTTATCTCATAAGATCTACCTCGAGCACACGCTCGGGATCAGTTCATACTCTAAGAAAGGATGATGACATGGTCTCTTTTTTAATAATCAGTGACCAAATCGGTGCATTACCAAATGGAACCAAGTGCGTTTTACCGAAACATATGCAGAGGGAGACTGGAAAAACAAATTATGATTGTTTACAGCTGGGTGATTTTAATCTCATTGCTATATTCTTCAATGGTTGTCGAAATCGATCAGGAAAGCTCAAGTAGTGGTCTGTCCAGTAGAAGTATGACTTGTATTAGCACTACTGTGTGCTTTCTTGTCGATTTTTATCCACCTTCAGTTAAACTTCGCTTTTAGTATTTGAAGTTCACGTTAAATAGGGGACTCATCACTGTGACCGATTATTAAGGTTTTATAAGCCATAGCATCCATGCTAACGGTTTTTTACATAATTTATTTCACCGCTTGAATGGAATATGAGACTTTTTCCCATCATAGTAAATCCGAGTGTAAAAAATGTTGATCTGAATGAATGCATCGATTACCAGTCTGAAGGCACTATTCTTTACTGAAGCCGTTCAGTTAGTCACATTATTCGTCCCGATCCGGCTGGGAGTGAAACGTTAAGAAGATAAAATTATAATTACAAATGTTCGGTGAGCACCAGTCCATGTGGTACTTTGGTGAAACACAAAATTCTATTCCCCCTGGTCCATGTTCCATTTTCAAAGATTGGTAAACCCCTTTTCGGACAACATTTCAGCTCGACGTTTTGCGAAGGGTTGATAATTTCGTGAGACTCATTTCGAATTCCTAATTAGATACTTAAATTTGTGATCACCGCCAAACTGAAGATATCGTTTCCGAACTGAACACTATTTCACGGTGAATCCGGTTACAGTCACAGAAACAGTACTCTGAAATGACAACTGAACAACTGAAACTGACCACTCATACCGGATACAGAACTGTGGAATTAATTAGCCCATACCGCAGCAATACACTACGATCCATAGGCACGATCTGTGTAGAAAACAGATAATAGTGTCGTGTTGGAATAGCTAACCAATTACTGCCATAATATAGCATTTTATAAAAAGAAAAATATTTTCAACCAAATTGATAACGTGGGCAACTGAAAAATGACAATCAGATGAATCCAACGAGTAAAACATTTGATAGAAAAATGTAAAATGTTGAAATATTTATAATGTGATTAGTGTAAAGACAGGTGTAGATAATGCCAGTACAAGTATTCATGTGGTAAATAAATACGAAAAGAACGCAAAACGGCTGCAGCGAAATATTCAAATGCGCGTACGAAAAATGCGAATTCTTTGTTTTATAAGAGGGGGTAAATTAAACCTACCATGTGAGCTTCCAGTGTGGAGTATTTGTACACAGAAAACAGTAACCGAGTTTAGAAGTTAGTGAAACTCTGTAGGACGACTTCCGTGACAATATCCATGGGAATTTTTAGTGGTAACATACACGAAATTAACGATTGCTATCAGGCGACGAACTATGTTCCTCGCTTGCATGGTTTTAAATCCCAGTTTCTGTGCTTTATGGTTGTATCACTTCAGTTCACCTCTGGGATAGATCTGATTTTCAATAATGAAATATATATTCCGGGAATACCAACAGTAAAATGCATACTTTCGATTTCCATCTGAACCGCATAGGAAACATTACCCCTAACATTTGTACTCTTTACCGAAAGTTCATAAATGTATCTTGTTGCATGCTTTTCCAATCTGACTGTTTCAAAAATGGTAGGCAATAATCTCTACTGCCTAACTCACGTTGCGGCTTAATAATAGTAGTGTTTCAATCGGACTCACCTTTTCCCTCTCTGAGTAATTGGTTCTAACGAACTTTCGTCTTTATATCGCTGACACTTGATATTTTTGCTTTTTTTAATATTCATGAAATGCTTTCTATGCATACGCACACGAAATAATCAAAACCGAGTTGAAATGATCGAGAAAACAATGAGCAGAACAATGAGTAAAGCTCCTTTTGGTCGACAAATGTTCCAAAATAATAACATAGCCCATTTCATTATCTTGCAGGTCAAGATCACGTGACTGCTTTGCTGACCTCTAACCCGACAACTGTGATCCAAACCTTCTCGTTGTAACACAAATCCACAATTCAGTCCTCCAGGGAGCAGGGGTAATGAAGCAAGTTTTCTGAATAGACGAGGTCACAGATTTGTATGTGCAAGCAGAGCACACGATAACCTGAGCTCAATTTCGTTACATCGCAGTCCCACTAGAGTATCCGGCACTTTGGTGTGGAAATTTCGCACGACAAAGGCTCATTTATCACACCAAAGTCTCTCAACAAACAGGCGCAGAGCAATGAAGTGGGCAGAGGAAAAAGTGTGGTTTTGAGTAGAGTTGGGCAAAGTTGAATAAGCTGTGTGAGAAAACACGACCAATATTTTGCCCTGAGGATGACGGTTCGCAAACACCTCATCAATCAGATCAGCGTTATACCCTATTTTTCCCCATCAGTTTTAAATTTTTACTGAGTAGAATTTCTCAAATAAACGTTGGTCATTTTTGTAATTAATTGCAAAACACGCAAGCATTTATATCAGATCCAAAATGGAATGTTCTACAGTGTATTTGGACAACGTGTATCATCCTCAACAAAGGAATTTGTAACTTGTGTTACAATGAATTACAAATACCTTTGTTGAGGAATACACTGTAGTCAGTCTGAGTTGTGCCGATAAACGCTGTCTCTTTGATTAATCTGAGTTAGAGATCAAAATAGGACTAAACCATCGGGGCAATTGTTCCTCGCTGAGGAGAAAGTTGCTGATCGATATTGAGGCAGCCGTGGGTCGAATACTGTTTTTACCTCTACCGAATATCCGTTGAAGTACCCGGTGCAAAACTATGATCGTTTGTCGAGTCATGAATAGCTCTGAGTTATTTTTATCACCATACGGTTCACTCAATGAGCTATATGGATCGCACACATGTAACCAGGATATGAAAAGATGTGACACGGATGATAAATGATGCAAAAAGGATGATAAAATATGCAGCAAAGCTGAGCAACAAAAGGAAGAGCTGTAGGTGTCAGGTTGTTGCAATCGGTATTGTGGATAGAACGCAATAGTTAATCCGGGAGTAACAGAAAAAAATATAATTTATCTTAGCTAATGGATGAGTTCAATTTTAATCTTGATAATGAGGTGAAGTACTGTTAATTCTTTCAATCTATCCTTGTAACATCGTTAAGTATCTTGTCAAATGAGCCTTCTAATGCTAGAAATATGTAAGCAATTGCATTTGGCTCAAAGCGATCGGTCTTATTCGAGGGGACCTCTGAATCAATGGAGTTTACTCACTACGCTAATGAGGGTTCAGACTGAACACACTTATGCAATGATTCATTCGACATTTAGGCCTGAGAATGGTGACCGATTTATCGATCCCCTTTGACGTGATTCCCTAATTTACTCGGTTCATCGAGGCCCTTGAACAACGGTTTAAAGTTCACACGATTAACAGCCAAGGCTATAACGTACTCATGTGAGGCGAAACGAGCTGGGGGGGAGGAGAGGACAGTCAAAACTCGCTGAAAGAACTTGTAATAGTGAAGATACACTCGTGACATTTAGATACGTTGAGAATAAGGCTGATTCCAGAGAAGACTCCTGAGTAGCAGCGATATTATCAGATGAAGAAAGGGAATCAGATAGGTTTGGAATAGTTGAACGGATACGTCCTCCGCATATATAATAGGTTCGGCAGGTGATGTAAAGGATAATTCACGAACGTGAGTAGTGACTGAGATGGGATAAAGTACAGTACCTGGAAAAATTCCAGTTATTCACCAATGGACAGGACAAGTTCTTCCCCAGCCTTATCCTTTAAAACCTGTCAGTAAAATAGTCTTTTAACCGTGAGGAATTCGGCCCAAGGCAACCAACTTTACTCTATGTAAGAAATATTGAAAGCCTGAGTCGAAAAAAGAGGAATTATCATAAAATAAAAGGGGACGAATTTTATTGAGTGATCCTGAGGCTTAGTGGTGAAGTAAACGACAAGTGATGTTTCGAGTAGAGTCATTCGTTATGAAGGCAAGCTGAAAAATATCCTGGGGAACAGTTAAGGAAGAATGCAGACGGCTAACTATACCACACTCAATGAGTTTCAATGCGGAAGAAATGACATCTGTGGGGGGAGAACATTAGGATAAAATGTTAGAGGATGACATTTACGAATAGGGTAACATTGCCAGGTTTTCGTAGAATAGGATTAGATTAAATATCAACGAATTTGTCGACAAGGTTCGCTAGTACGTCATCAATGACCCAAAACCGTACTTGAGAAGCGTAGGAGACACGCTAATGGGGTTCACTCCAAATCTTGAAATAGAGGACCGGAGAATCATTAAAACGTTCTCTTGTTGGGTTAAGGAAGCTTCCTTGCATGCACTATCAAGTGTGTAATAAAAGCTACAAATAGACGCAGTAACGCTGGGTAAAATTTAGAAGTTTTCTCAAACTAAACAAATATAGTTTAAGATCGAGCAGATTCGGCAACTTACGCACGTGAGTTTCAATGGGTTAGCATTATTATTTGAAACTCAATGAGTCGAGTTATTTTAGAGTGTCTCCCTGATATTCTTCTTCATGTACCTAAGTGAAATAGCTCGCTTTCCCTTCTAATTCAGTTACAATCATGAAGAGGCAACTTTTTAAGTACACCGATGCAAATGCTGGCCACACTGTGCGAAGTAAACTGTTTCAACATCCGAAATGCGCCACTACTGAAGAGGAACCATTGAAAGTAGACTTGGGAAATTAGTGAGGGATAACGAGATTGCCTGAATTTGATAAAAATTCATATGTATCTCTGCGTGTGAACAAAATACCTGGGGGCGGGTTAGCAATACCGTCCAATCAGCTTCTCTGAAGAAGCGAAATACGTTTGAAAATTAAACAAGTTCCATACACAATACTGTCAACTACGAGATTATCATTCTGAAAGAAACACAATCAAAATAAAGAGATGACTGTTCAGAAAGCCCTAAGAACAGGTTGATCAGGCGATAAGATCAGTGACGGTGATCTTACACTAACTCTCTCCACAGGTAGAAATTATGAGGTGAAATCATGAGACTAGACAAACACTTCAAACAAATCAATTAGTACTAATCGACGCTAGCTTTGATCAACTGAGTAGTTGGTTAGTTTATGCTATATTTAGAAAGTAAGAAAGTCCTCCAACAGAGTGTAAAATAGCACTCAGACAGAAAGTAAGATTTATATTACGAAGCCACAATGAACGTGGGGAGAAAGTAGTGGGTTGAACAGACGGAGAGCTGGTGCTACTGCTGGAGGTGTGCGTATGATTGTTCATTCCTATTCCCACCCTCATAACACTCATTTTCTTTGTAAATCCTCCCCAAATACGAACTATATCTTCCAATCAAATTCTAAAACAAATCAAATGCTACCCATATGTTACATGCTCATTACGTATTCATATCAGTGGATTGGCCAGAAGAAGTTATCAAAAAGGAGCTCGTTCACTATTTCGTATTGTGATTGATTTCGTGTTTTCTCAAAATCCTACCCCTAAATGCATAGTGCGCCAGCATATTCGGTCACACAAAGCAAACTTGTGTTACGAAGTCACAATAAACGGTGCAGAGATTATGAATATAAGATGTTGGTTACTAGTTTAATAGTTCTAAAGATCTCATCTGAGACCTATTGGAATCCGAGTACACTTCAGTGATCAGTTATAGAGCAGCCTGCTAAACACAATAGAGTAACCAAGTAAAGGTCGAAAAGCTGATGCCTCTGCGGTACATTAATACATAGGTTTCCTGCAGAAATCAAACCAATACTGCCCTTATTTTCCATTTGCTCGTTTTCGTTTGCAAGCCCTTGATGCAACGGGACAATGAATTTGATATTAATTATTCATCCTGTACGAACATACTTAAACTCGTATTGTTCCAAGTAGGACTGGGAAAAGCCGTTTTGTTGAGAAAGTGCTTTTTACGCTGAATATATGACATATTATACAATGATAATCTTTGAAGGAGGTGTCAATTGAAAGTGACGTATGTTATTCGAAACAAGTAATCCATGAGAAGACTATCCGGGATTGAATGGATCGTCACATAACCATTCGATACTATGCACAGTCAAACATTATGCCTTTGTAGATAGTGGAACTGGGTCACCGGTGTACCGGAAGCTTTGTGACGGGTCGTGATTGATCCTTGACACGAAGAAGTTTGATTCACTTCCGGTGCGTGTTTATTCAAATTAACGTACACATGTTTTCACAGAGTCATTAGTAGACTTCCCACTACAAAGCAGAAAAACATCCAGTCAGTGGGTGATCGATAAATTCCAGACTTAAAAATCACATCCGCATGTCAATCAGGGACTAGAAACACGATTGATGCGTATGAAACACTCAGTTGGCACACAAATAATAAGCGATTGAAAAAATATTTGTCCATAGTGCAATAAGATTTTATCAAAAAATGGATGGATTGGTAACGATCAATCAAAAGTTTTCATTTCTCAAATCTGGTTGATTCAACAATCCTAGCCCGCTCTCAGCATAATCATGCTTTGCGATTGTGAAGTAATCCCTATCAATCCACTTTGCGAGAAGCTCGTGATTTACTTGTTCATTCATCAAACACATTACAGAGGTTGTCTCATTCGTGTGTCAAGGGACAGTTGAAAGATATGCAATAAGAGGCACGGTGGAAACCAGGTATAGTAGTCCCAATGTAGCTTTGATTAGACAAATCACAAGCATTATCAAAAATTGAACCGAGAATATTGATTTGCATCATGCATCCGGAGTCACTGCATTGCGTCTGTACGTATTATTTGAAGTATCATCTACTCCTTACATAGAGTGCACTTGCTAAAAATAACGCACTAGTTAGAATTCATTTACCGATTAGTCTTAGTTTATTATTATATATATATATGTGTGTGTGTGTGTGTTTGAGGACAAGCATGGTGCCAACGACATAACAATGATAACAAACAGGGATAGGGTAAAAAAAGGTTAAACAGTTACACTGAGAATAGTAGATAACAGGGTTAACAACAATTTTTGTTTTTCACTGTACACTTTTGATATTTTTTGTGCTACTTCATCAATTTCGTTGCTTCAAGGGGCACGGGCTTTCAACAGGTAGCCCATTAGCATTTGCGCCCCTGACTTCTGTTCTGGACCATATCTCTTAGCGTCTCCAATCAACAACAATCTCCATCGCTTGGGCCTCAACATTGACGGCAAGCTGCACCAACCGAAGCCAAATCTGAAACCAGCTTCTTCATACTTCTAAGCAATATCATGGTCTGATCACCCCGACGTTTCTTCCAACCGAGGATGGGCAGGCGTAAACAAAACATGACCGAGCCATCGAAGGTGGTTTAGAGCAATTACTTCTTTTAGAGAAAGACTATTCGCAACCAACACACGACGACGGACCTCGTCATTGATCACCCGATGTTTTCACCAGACATGGGCAATGCTTCGGATACATCAGTGATCAAATACAGAAGGGAAAGTTGGATGTCATGACGGCGCCACAGGTGTTTCAGGTTGGTAAAGGCTGTGCTAGATTTCACTATTCGTGACGTGATCTTCACTCCAACACCAACACCAGCTGCGATTAAGCTCCGGGGATACTTTAAGCAATCAACTACTTTAAGCTGATCAACAAAGAGGGTGAGTGCAGGCACAGGCTCCTGTTAGTTTTGAACAAGCAATTTGCACTTTGATGGTGCAAAGCACATACCATATCTGGATACCTCGACCACCCAGCGGTTTAAAACGTGTTGGACTGTCTGTTTATTGGTATATTCTAAGTCTCGAACTTTGCTCTCTGGGAGGAGTTCGACTCCACGATTAGCCAGATGGACAAAGCATTCAGTAGAACATCCTCTATGACAAAATGTCAATGGAATGAGGATATAGAGCAGCCTTGTCAAAATCCACTGGAGACGGCAAGTGGTGGTGAAAGTTGGCCATAGGCACTAACCTGACCTGAGATATGGTGATACAACTCTTTGAGGATCGACACATACTTCTCTGGTAATCCGTTCCTCAACAGAAACCTACATAGTGTGGTCCTATCAACAGAATCGAAGGCCGCGCGAATATCTAGAAACACAATGATCGTTGGTGTATGTTAAGCATGCCGGTGCTAAAGCAGCTGTCGGAGGGTGAAGATTTGAGTGATGCAGTCACGATTGGCACAAAGCCCAACCTGCTCCTCGCAAGTCTGCTTCTCACGCATAGTGTACAGTAGGCGGAGAATGACGAAAACCAACTATCTGAATCAGACTTATACCCCTATGATTAGCGCAGCCATTGCGGGGACGACAGTCTATTCTCAGCACGAGAGGTGGATCCTCTCAGTATCCCGGACTTTAGAGAACAGAGCCACAAATTCTCTAGCAAGCTTTATTCCACCATCTTCAGACAGAGCTGGGAGAAGGTCATCGGAGCCCGGCGATTTGTGACGTCTCAGGGTTTGGATCGTTTTACGGATTTCCGCCTCAGAAGGTGGGTTTGTTGAGACAAACAATGGGAAGTGTATCGGAGTAACTGTGTGAGAAGCTGATGCTGGTGGTCAGTTAAGCTGTGCCTTGAAGCGCTCCGCGCAGCGTACATTAGGTCGCTGTTGTTTATAATGGGCAAGCCGACAGCTTCATAGATCGTTTCACTCACACCCAAAGTTTTCTTACCGGTGACCCGGACCAAATGGAACAGCTTACGAGAATCTCCCACAGCGACAACACATTCCATCTCTGACGCGCGTTGAGTTCACCAGATCTCGTGGTCTCTGGGTAGACTTACGTTAAGTTCACGTCTCACTACGAGACGGATTTCATCATGCTTGCTACCGGTCGAGATTGATTGGAGTATCTCGAGAAGACGTAGAGATGCAGGGTGTCGCGACCTGATGTGACAGACCACAAATAAATAAACTAGCCGAATGCAAATCATTCGTGATAAGCGACCAGTGCTGGTTATTGTTATCGGTTGGGGTTAGTTCTAACATTTCAGCTAGCACATTTTGAAAGACAGTTAGACAACCTGGTTCGTACAGCTTATCACAGTCTAACTGTCGTCGTAACGTGCGTTTAGAACGCCCGCAGAAGCACATGGACAGTTTGGCGCAAACTAGTGCGTGGTCTTATTCAAAGAGAGTGCTCCAGTATGATCGCTAGTTTGGTATACAGCCCTGTCACTTGTAGCTTATAGCGATGTGATCGATTTGCGTCCGTCGCTGACTCGAGGAGGCTGGACGCCAAGTAGTGTACCGGCAGGTGAAACGTCTGAAGNTACTGGCGAGGAATAGGCGTTGCTCGGAACACAGAGCCAACAATCGTTCTCCGTTTTCCGAGCGACAGGAATGTAGACCAAACGGACCTCCTCGATAAGCCTCATTTGAGGTCAACCGGCCTCCTCTTGCATTCATATCTCCTACTAAAATCACGATATCATCCCAGGTTACCTTACACAACAGGTTGTACAGTTTTCGGTAAGATTCATCTTTGACCTCATCTGGGCTGCAGTCCGTTCGAGCGTACGCCGACAATACAAGCAAGTTTCGCCTATCGGGGCAACGGATGCTTGTTTGCACTAACCTCCGAGTTTCACTGCGTATAACCTACTATCGATTGGGATCAAATCCAACAGGGAAGCTTGAGCTCTCTCACTGAGAGCCACGCGAACGCCAGCAAGACCGGAAGCCGTAATTGAAACTTCGCAGATTGTTTTGATGGGGAAGTCAGTCGGATAATGGAGGTGAAGTCTTAAATGTGAGTTTCCTGGACGCAACACACATTGATGGCTAGGGTCTTGAACTTACGAGTAAGACACACCTTTTGTCCTATACGTACCAAAACACGCACATTAAACGTGGCTAGTTTGAACGGACATCGAGGACGAAGCAGGGCTTTAGGTGGGGGATGATCTGATGAAACTTAGACAGTAGTCCAGAATGTTCAAAGTTTTGTGCGTTGTGGTCTGTTGTGCTACTTGGTCGTCCGGTCCAAAGTAGGCCTTGTTCGAGGTTGCACGGTAACCTCGGCGCAACCAAGCGCGGACTGCAAGGCATCAGTGATGTTCCAGATTACGCAGTGTCCAGTTTTCAGTTCATTCGCCTCTGCTGGAAAACCTTTTCGAACATTGGATCTCGACAACGGGAAATGGCCATATTCAGTGGCGGACCAAGTTCGCTACGTCACACAGCTGTCCACAGATATTTGTGGTGTTTTGCACGGAGAACCTTTACCACGAGGTAAACCCACCCCATCCTCGAGTGCTGCCGCTAATCCTCCGAGACTACGTATTCGAGGGGCCTAAGCTTACCTTGTTCATGGTTAACCGTGATATGCTGACCGTTCCCTTATCCGCGACCTGGGAACGCGCTTGGCTCTCCCGAGTTCTACTTTATATCATTTCCCCTAAAGAATACAATGTGCCATCATTGTTTGCTGAGTTACCCACATTCTCGTTTATTAGACATAAACATCATTTTACAACGATAATACACGCTCCAAAGTTAAACGAGTTTGATAGCAATGTTTTATGAAGTCATCATTACCAACAACTTGAATGTTCACTGTGTTCTTCATTCAAAGAAGAGTTGTGAGATTTTTCCAACTATGTATGGGCATAATATAATGTGCTCCGGTTTATCGGGCCTATTATCCGTCAAATACTCTTCACAGCCCATTATTACTCCATTCTGCCACGTCCCCAGGTTGTTTTATTTTATCAATATTGCATTCAGGTAATACTGTAAACTCCTCTCAAATAGCAATAAGATTGTCATTTTGAATACCCAAGCGTATATGTGCCTTGATGTTATCTTCCATTCAGATACTGTTTATCATTTCTAGTTCTTGGGTTGTCTCATAGATGAATTTATTACAGATATTTTTATTTGTGACCACATCAGCTCTGTGGACAAGCCTAGTTTGTTGAGTATAATTTCAGCACACCGAATCCTTTTAATGAAACCGAACAGTACAATCGACAAGGCACATTTGCCCGAGCCATTCAAGATGATGACTAGACTGCAATCATACACAGACACCCTCACGAGAAATAAATCAGCGCATGTTTCTTTCATTTTCCAATTTGCTTTGTACAAACACTGGTGCTCGGTTTTGAAGCCAATTACCCTTATATTATTTATATATACATAATCAATAGAATATCGTGGTATTGCCATACAATTTACAAGGTTCATTTTCGACCATTTCCTGATAACATCCAAAGAAAATTGCTTAAATCGTTCGCGTTCTTCATTGCCTAATAATTCACATACGGGCTCGTGTTTTTCTATGTTTTCTTTAAATGACACGACACATGATCTGATGGTATCAATCTCACTTCGGGCCTGGCGCTTCAGGAAAATCGCATCTTGTCTGATACGAGTACGTTGGAGCACTTCCCAATAAGACTTGGGATACGGGTTCTGTTCAATGCACTGATGCAGAAATTCGATCTTCGTGTTCACTTCCGCAAGCCTGGTTCTGAAGCTCAAACAACTATTGAGTTTCGTCAGCACCAGAGGATCTTTGCGTTCTCTTAATGCTTGGCCTTCAGAACTCGAATGATTTGCTCCAAGGATCTAGTGGAGGAAGAACTTAAATTCATCAAATCCTCACTCCTTAATAAGGGATACCCGGAGCGGTTCATCGAGAAGAACCTCGTAGAAAAGCCCACAATGCCTAAACCAAGCACGGCCAAAAAGAAAGAACTATTCTTGCAGCTCCCGTTCAAAAAAGACTCGAGTGGTGATATACTAAGATGACGTCTTGAGAAAGCTATTACAAGAACATTTCCAGCCGCCACTCTACGTTTGATGTTTACAAGCCGGCCTCAGCTCTGCACAAACCTCAAGGATAAGCTGTCCATCCTCTCCTCATCTGTGATTCTTATTCTTTCACTTGCACATGTTCGGCAAGTTGTGTAGGACGAACGATGAGGCAGCTCTCCCAAAGGATCAGAGAACATAAACCGGCTTGGCTGAGAACGAATTGCAAGAAAACAATAACCAGTACGATTATGGGCCACCTCGCTGATACCGGACATCAGCCAGACAACGATGCTTTCAAAGTCATCTACAAAGTACCCCAAAACAAATCAAAGCATGTTCGGAAACGTCACTTTGCAACAGCGGAAGCTGTAGCAATCAAAACCTTGAACATGCACACATAACTGTAACGGCCTGAAGACGAAGTTACGAAAATAAGCTTGTTCGCCACACTGTTACGCAAAAATTAATACAAATATGTTGCAAAGTCAGGTGATCGATATTTGGCAAACTATTAGTGATATACTGAAGAAAAGCTACATTCCCATGGGTTGTAATCTTACCCATAAAGTTTGTTTTCAGTTAGTAGGGTTTACATAGGCAGAAACGTTCTAAGATGTACAAATCCATTAAGGCCAGTACCGAAGGGCATATTTATTACTGCGTCAGATCTTCTGATCTCGGAATTTCGAAGCCATAAGAAAGCATTTCGGACCAGATCACTTGAATAATCATTGACTGTCGAGAAATTACTAGGCCCTTGAAGGTAGTATGATAAAGCAAAAATCGTTGGTGCAGAAATTCCTCTTGTTAACCCCAAGCGAACTCACAAATTTGGTAACTCATCTCGAAAGCTTCTGTATGAACTACTGGTGTTGAGCTGTTCTGGTAGAGTTGGAATCACCGCAACTGAAGCGAGTGATATACTGAACCATCAATTTATCTGCGTTTCGCTTACCCATGTAATGCACCTCGCTCATTTCGGTTTCAGTTTAAGCAACCAATTTTGTGCGGCAGTTTTGGGAAGATTACAATATTAAAAACAAAGTCTAAGTGGAAATAGGTTTCAGGGACAATCAGTACACGATGCACGAGCGCCAATGTTTACGACACCCAGGCAGATCACTTTCTTTCGCTCATATTGAGGGTCTATACACCCTCATACCAGGTCTCAGTTTGACCACCCTTGACTTTTTCAACTGATTAGCTGCTTCGGCAAAACTCTTTTACCGTGGCAATTTAGTTGGTAGCGTGCGCAACTCAACCCCAAACCAATGTAATCTATGATAGTGGACTTGCTCCAATGGTCGACCGTGATTACCTAAAGTACTGTGCCCAACCCCAGCATCGCCTGCCTAGTTATCCTACCAGATTCTTGCAGAGCGGCGATGACAGGGCTATTCGAACACCGAGACTTCATCTTTTCCTATTGTCTTAATAGCCAATTCTCTGCACCGTATAGCAGCACTGGTCGAACTATTACAAGACGTACTCAAGATTTCAAGAATGAATCACGAGATAGGACCACAGGGTAAAAACACAATGTAGGTTTTCGGCGAAGTCCTTTCAAGCTTTTACAATCACATTTAAAAGAACTAATTTTAGTATGGTCAGATAAATGAGTGGATGAGTCGTGTGTATGCCAGTGAGCCCCTAGAGATGGTGTTTGGATTACTAAACCGTAATTAGCAGTTATGTGAATAAGGCATTTTCTCTTCATTTGACAGGTCAGTTTCTGAAATTGGATCGATTTTCATCGTGTGCACAGTTCGTGCCTCATGTGTCGGATGCTAATAGCTTCCGCGGTTGCTAAAGTCGGAAATCGCATTGGTCTCAGGGGTTACGCGAGTGATTGTGAATGCCGACAGCATGTCAATCAAGTGCACCAACCGTCAAAAATAAACAATGAGTCGCACAACAGGTGCATTTGAATTGATAGACAATCATAGATGAAGTCAACATAAGCAACTTATTAAAAGTAGCGAATTTGAAATAATCCATTGGATTTTCCACAGGCACCAATTACTGTTGATGGTCTTGGGTGTGGGTTTCACTGCTTGAGAGACCATCTATCTCCAAATAGATTTATTTTTTTACACCAGCTTGAGAACAAGCATGGGGCGAATGCAAAACAATGACAATGACATTATGGATGGTTATAAAAAGACTAGATGAAATAGGGAAAACTGAGAACATGGAGAACGAATGAATAAATGAATGAATTTTTTCGTTAGTTTCACCGTACACTTTTTGAAGACTGTTTGTTTAATGGGTCACGGGGTTTCAACAAACAAACCGCACAGCAATCGCGCCACTGAGGCCATATCTCCCAGTGCTTCTAGCCATCGGCAATCCTCATCCGTTGGGCCCCAGTCTGGAAGGCGAGCAGCAACAACCGAACACAGTGTTGAGGCTAACTTCTTCATACCTCTACTCCACGTCATGGTCTGACCATCGCGAACCTTCTTCCACCCTTGCCCAGCAAGTGCAAAGAGATCACGGCGAGGTAATCGATGGTTACGCATACGCAAAACATGACCGATCGGAGTCTGCGTTAGAGAAGGACTATCAGTGCCCCGCACATGAAGACGAATTTCGTCATGGCTCACCCGATGTTCCCACCAGAAACAAGCAACGCTTCTAAAGCATTGGTGGTCGAATATGGAAAGTCTATTAGCATCCTCCGCTTGGAGAGGCCAGGTCTCGCAGCCGTAAAGCAGAACATACGGACCGCGGCGATCTACACCCTTCCCTTAGGAGACAGTCGGATGTCACGGCGGCGCCACAGGTATCGCAGGTTGGCGAAAGCTGCTCTAGCTTTTGCTATTGGTGATGTGATCTCTTCCCCAACCCCCCCCCTCCAGTTGCGATTAAGCTCCCGAGATACTTAAAGCTCTCAAAAACTTCTAGCTGATCACAACCGAGCGTGATTGCAGGCACAGGCTCCTGCCAGTCAGGAACCAGCACTTTTCATTTCAACGGTGCAAAGCACATACCATATCTGGATACCTCTATCGCCAAGCGGTTCAAAGCATCTTGAACTTCTTGTGTGTTGCCACCCAGCAAGGCGATGTCATCGGCATATTCCAAGTCAAGGATTCCGTTCCCTGGAAGGAATTCGACTCCCCCGTCTGCTAAACCGGACAAAGCGTCCTGCAGAACATCCTCTATGGCGAAGTTGAAAAGGAATGGGGATATAGGGCAGCCTTGTCAAAATCCACTGGAGACGGCAAGTGGTGGTGAAAGTTGGCCATAGGCACTAACCTGACCTGAGATATGGTGATACAACTCTTTGAGAATCGACACATACTTCTCAGGTGCTCCATTTCTCAACAAACAGTTCCGGAATGCTGTCCTTCGACAGAGTTGAAGGCCGCGCGAATGTCTAGAAACACAATGATCGTTGATCTATGGTAGACAGGATGGTGCTCTAGCAGCTGTCGGAGGCTAAAGATTTGATCGATAGATCCACGAACGGCACAAAGCCCAACCTGCTCCTCGCAAGTCTGCTTCTCACGTATAGTGTACGATCGGCACCCTTTTTGCAGATGAAGACGACAACCTACTCTCCTCTGCTCAATATTCCAAACTTTAGAGAACAGAAATTGTAGTTCTCCAACAAGCTTTATTCCATCATCTTTAAATAGAAGAGGGGGGAAGACCACCGGAGCCCGGCGCTTTGTGACGTCCCAACGCTTGGATTTCCTAAAACCTTTCGGCCTCAGTGGGTGGGTCTGTTGATTCGGACAATAGAACATATGCGGGAATAGCTGTGTGAGAAGCTGGTGGCCTGCTAAACTGTGCTTTTAAGTGCTCGGTCCAGCGTTCAAGACGTCACTGTTGATTGTGAATAAGCGAGCCGTCAGCTTTATAGATCTTCTTGCTCACACCCAAAGTTTTTCTACCAGTGACTCGGATGAGATGGAAGAGCTATCGGGCATTTCTCATGGCGACAGCACGTTCCATTTTGGGATGCGCATTGAGGCCACCAGATCTGGCGATCTCTGGTTAGACTTACGTTAAGTTCACATCTAATTACAAGCAGTGTTACTTTTTGCTTGCTGCCGGTCGAAATTGACCGGCGTACGCCAAGAAGGCGCAGACTCAGCAGAAATCCTGGGTGTCACGACACGACGTGTCAGACCACGGCTAACTAAGCTAGCAGGATGCACAGCATTCTTGAAAAGCAACCGAAGCCCATTGACGCTATCAAGTGGGGTTGGCTCTAGGTTTTCAGCTAGCGCGTTTTGAAAGAGGGCTAAGCATGCTGGTTGAGGCAACTTATCACAGTCGAACCGCCGTTACGTCGTACATTTAGGACGCCCACCGAAGCACAGGGATAGCTTAGTGCAAACTAACACGTGATCGGATTCGACGGTAGTGCTCCAGCACGATCGACANGAATGCCCCCCCGCCACTTGTGACTTATACAGATGTGGCCGATCTGCGTCCGTCTCTGACTCGAGGAGGGCGGACACCAGTTGGAGCGCCTGAAGTTCGTACTGGCGAGGACTAGGCGGTGGCCGGAAAACAGAGACAACAGCCGTTCTCCCTTTCACCTGCAACAGCAATCTAGTCCGAGAGGACTACCCAGATGCGCCTCACTCGAAATCAGTCGGCCTACTCTAGTATTCATATCTCCTGCTAAAATCACGATTCCAGCCCAATTTGCCTTACGTGGGAGGTCGTATGGATTGTGGTGAAATTCATCGTTGACTGCATCTGGGCTGCAGTTCGTTGGGGCGTACGCTGACACGACAAACAGGTTTCGTCTGTTGGGGCGACGGCTGTTTACCTTGCACGAAGCTCTAAGTTTCACTGCGCATAACCCACTGTCGACTGGGATCCAGTCCAGGAGCGCGGTTTCAGCTCTCTCACTGAGAGCCACGCCAACGCCAGCAAAACCAGAAGCCGCAGCTTTATGGTCTCCAGAAAGACGCAGGTGAAACTTGGCGGATGGGTTTGACGAGGACGTCAATTGGATGGAGGAGCTAGAGTCTCAATGGAGCCATATGGTCGTCTAGTCAGGCGAACATCCAAAAACGGGAGGCAATCATTCTCATCTGGTTCAGTTGTGAACTTAGTTGACGCATGTGCTGCGTTGAATTATGAGCCAACATAATCAAGATTAGTCTTGTTGTCAGCCACGTGGAGATATTGTTCAAAACAACTAGTTAAGGAAGACGTCCCTCCATGAATATGTCGGAATGAGCAGGTCCAAGGGATGAAGCCCTAGTAAACCCATCATTTTGGCGTTAGAGTGCGTTATTAACGAAAATGGTACATTTGGTGTGCATTTCTTTGATAGTTTTGACTAAGGTGCGCGCTGATATCAGTTCTGCGTTGATAAGTTCACAAGTGAAATAAAATGTTTCTAGCAAGAAGAACCTTTTTGAAGGGAGAAACAAATCCAAAGAATGCACCATTCGGTTGGTAAAGTAGACATTTTCGGTTATTTAGACAAACTGGAAAGTGTCTCTAAGTGTATG
>UZAN01039520.1:83810-101022 GCA_900618425.1 Echinostoma caproni
ATTGTGCCACATTTCTTTCGAGTACAATGGCTGAAGATTTATTAGTATCTAACTGTTTAGGAGCATGCAACTAAACGTCTGGTTTTGGGGGATAGATCCGATACCGTCGTAAATGTTTCTAATATATGATCGGGTATTGGTTACGAAGAATACATTCCTCGATGAATTTCACGTAAGGGTGATCGCTGAATTATATGGAAGATATTTTACTAATGCGGAAGGTTTTCAAGTATCTTCCATACAGTTCTCTGGTCGTCATGAGGTTTGTTACCAAGTGGGCAAAATAAGTAAAAGTAAAAGTAAATCTGTGATCCCTATGAAAGTATTCATTTTCTGAGACAGGTAACGTACACCCAGAAATCTTCATGTGTTTGGTGATTCCGAATTCTGGACCTCTAGTCATTCTTTTACCGGATACTCCATTGAACTGCTCTCTTAGAGTCGTAAAAACAAGGCATACTGTCATCCTTCGACAAAGTCAGCTGTTGCAATAACCCCACTACTAGCCACCACTCAACCCCCCTTTCCGTTGAAGTCCAAAGTCATGGAATCGTTTGTAGAGCCCAAATAATAGGTGTAACATTCACTCATCTCAGCACGGGCTTCGATCAAAATGATCCCTTGCCAATGACCAAATTCTTGATCCAGAATAATGGGCAAAACCGTGGATGAGAGCGACGCGGTGGATAAACTTGATTAAAGATTTAATCAGAGACTTCAATCCAGTGACGCACCGCATCTGCCACAAGGATCTTACAACCATGTCACACAAAGTCTCACGCATGGTTAGATATAAGAGTTTCTCTGGAAGTGAATCATGGCAGGATGATTCTGGCTGATTTAATCTATAGAATTCCCGTGATGTTCCACAGAGCTGAGTCTAGTCCCCGGATATTACTCACATTCATAAGTGATTAAAGGAAACAGATTACGCCATATATATATATATGTTTGTGTGTGTATCGGATTGTAGAGTCCTAGCATTACGCCACAAAGGCCAACTTCTATATTTTTCAGAACTCAAAGATTCTCACCCACATCGAGCTAAATGGCTTCATTATCATCCTTCAAGGCAATTCGAGGTGCTCCCCGGAGTCCACCTTATCTTCCCGATTCATGTGTGCTTGGCAGCATGCTGAATCATTCAATCTTAGCCTTGGTGAAACGTTTGCACATCTCACGTTTCACCATCGATGAAACTGCGCAAAACAGTGGGATTGGGTTACATCATGTAATAAATTTTATACCTGGAGCCGCATACAATACTGCTTCTTTTTGGCCAATTTTGAAAATACTCCATGGGTCACGGGAATCATTATCATCAACTAGTGACTATTTTCACGAAAGAACGTCGACCTCAACCCTAATGTCATCCATGCAAAGGCGTAAAAACCAGTTCTACTATGCCCATGTTTGGCAGGTGGATAAAATATGATCGGAATAAAGTGCAGACTAAACAAGCAAAATTTATTATCTGCTCTGATATTGCGGCCACAGATTGGTTGGTATTTAAATGCGAGTAATACATTCGATTTCTCATTGCATTGCGCATTTCTTCATCGAATTACTAACCGTTTACTTTGCACTTGAAATAACACATTTCGCTAGACCTTTGAAAGTCCCGCGTCACTTATAGCGAGAAAAGTTACTTCGTCCCAATGAAATAAACCGTGGAAGAGGCATCATGATCCAAGATCGCACTGAAATGCTTGATATTCAGCTATAAGAGCTTGACACAGAATCAAATTTCCATGGATAACAGCATTGTCTTTATTATCTCACTTCAGCCGGTGCTTTTCTCTCGGAACACTAATCAAAACCATGTTTGAACGGAAAAGCGAATTTACTCTCGGCCATTTTCGCATCGCTATATTGATTTTCACTTGCGTCGATCGATTCACTACATTCAGTGAAATTGTAACCGTAATTGATTCCTTCACGTTTTCTTCAATCCATTCAGAAATCTTTCATGATCTATTTTTGATTTGTTATCAAAATAAGGTCTTTCGATGCATTACTACTGTGTATTCGCAAATTCGTGTCGTTGCGTCTTAACAATCAATTTACATAGGTTTCCATAGGGTTTCATGAGACATAATGTCAACGTTTAGCCCAAGTTCTCACGACAAAAAGGAAGAAAATTTGGGTAGTGAAAGATCTTTCAAAATCAGGAAGATAATTACAACCAGATGCAGAAAAACAGCAAGCACGAGTAGAATCATATTCTGAACAAAACTGTAGAGCAGTCTGATTTCATTGAATTGATGATGTAGACGAAAAGCAACGGAAAACTCTTAAATTATTTCTAAAGAATGAGGATTATCAAAGAGTCCTAGTGGTTAAAGTTGCGGCCTATATTTACTTTGCATGTTGCATTGGGAATAAAGTGTAAATTTCAGTTCAGTTTAGTCTGTACAGATCTGAAGTAGCGAAGGATACCACAAATGAGATCCGTTTCCCGTCGCATGACAGGTGTATTTTAAAGCAAAATGGGTGGACTTTATAACCATATAAGCCAATGATAAATGAAGATGAATGAGTATTCCACAGAAGTACAGTGTGTTGATTCTAAATTTGAGAAAGTAGTTTATGTTGCTCGTACTTTACTCCGTTGCACCTGAGAGCAAAGCTGATAAATCTAATGATCGGACTAATTTATTTCTCAAAGGACCGGGTAAAATACACTAGCAGTGAAACAATTCAATCGTAATTTCGTCTAATCAATCAAAACTGTTTTGGCGATCACAGTGAGATGTAATTAGAAATTCTGATTTTCGTAAACAGTATTAAGTTGACCTGCATTCTTATACAGTACAAAACACCATATTTCTGGTAATGTTCGATTTTCTGTGCCAAGCCGAAGGTTACAATGCGGGATATTTCGACGTCTGTGGTTAAACCAGTTTGCATCAATCTTGAAACTGAAGTATGCTTCTTCCGGTTCAGAATGCATATTAAGACAAGCATTGAACAGCTGTGGTCTGAATGAATGATGATCAAAAAATTCTTTGCATAAATCTCTTCCATCGAGCGGTGAGCCTTCAGAACGGGGTGCATAAATGCTACTGGTATTGTGGTAATAGAAGACATCCTTTGGTGGTAGTCGGACATTCAAAGAATCTTTACCGAGATCGTTCTGGCGAGGTTTTCGAATCGACTGTGCCTTTGATACCATCGGCTATTGCTTGACAGTCTAAAATGGAAAACTGCGTAATGTTCTCGACCTGGACTATTGAAACAATTCATTTACTTTCCAGGGTTCCAAGGTCCTACGACCACAAATTTTTGACATCCCTGAGTTTCATCGTGCGTGCAAAAATGTTGCAGTCGTTCTGCTCCGCGAGTCAGTTACATTCTAACACTGCGAATCGGGTTCCCTGACCTGGTGGATTTGATATTTTCCGAAGTGACCGGGATGTGAATTTCATTAATAGAGCTGGCGGAATGGTTACTTTTGTTAAACTATATGGTGTTACGACTCCCATCTTTTATTTAATTTCAATTCCAAAAAATTAACTGTATTTTGGTCCAATGTAGGCCCAGCTTTCTCAGTAAACTTCATCATATCCTGTTAACAGACATTTGTATAGCCCATAACTCACCGGTTGCCGACATCTAAATATTTGCCGACTCTTTGCCGACACGATTTGTGACAGATTTAGACCAGTCCTTGTGAATTACGGCTGATGATTCTAATTGTTTCGATATTCATTTGTTACTGGCACTAGGTTTGACTAATCCTTTGCAATCTTCTACTGGACTGGAGGCTCCGTTTAACGACAGTTTTGTAAATATGTTCGAAGTCTACGTAAATTCAGTTTTTCGTATGCGTTCGGTATCCAAATGGCGAACTTCTTGACTTGCAGCATGTCAACCAATTGACGAACGGTTACTGCTCCCTCACATTCATTCTGAACCAAAGTAACACTGATGCCGAAAGCTTGTCGAACAAGAAGGGTAGCTTTCGGCTCAAGGCTATCGGAGCTGGAAAAAGGAAGTATATTTGTCTACAAAGACCTGAGACCTGCTATACGTAAAATTGCTCAAAACGTTCATCGATCAGCGCACAGTTTCAGTAACCAATTAGGTGGTACAAATGGAATGGACGAATAAATGGGGAATTTGATGAACGATCTCTGATCAAGAAAGTAGAGCTCTCTTACATCTTGCTTCGAATTAGGTCACAAACATGTCTAAATTACGACAATCATAGCACTTGGGTGTGAGACCTCAGCGCGTGCCGCAACTGCTACAAACAACTCAGGAAGATGAGAACAGTACCGTAGAGAATAAGCCGTCATTTTGATGACCGAGTTGTTTGGGTCAGAAGTCGTATTACCTGGAATTGCGAATGGAAATTTATGATATTCAGCGACGACAAGAAGTTTAACATCTCGACGGTCTTGATGGTCTCATTTACTACTGTAATGACCTACGTAAGAGCAAGGTAGGCTGCTTTGCGTACTCTACCGTAGACTGGGGCACCATTTGTGTAGATGGAAAGTCCCAGTTGTAAATTTTCGAAGGAAATGAGAATACCTGGTCTTAATTTGAATCCCTAGACGCAATTCCATAAAATCGTTTAGAAATCATGATTTTCCATGGCGATATAGCCTCTGTACATAGTGCCCATCTCGTGGGAATAAAGTTACTGGGCGGGAGTAAATACTATGAACTAGCCGGCCCATAGTTCGGATTTGAACCCCACTGAAAATGTCTGGGGTCCTTTTGTGATGCAGGTATAGATGCTAGGAAAGGTATTCCATGTCGCTCACGAATAGAAGACAGATACCCTTCATGAGTGGAACACTTTCGAAGTTCAGACAATCCCGAATCTGTCTGAAGCTCATGAAACAACGTAGTTTGCCATTTCTGACTCATGGGCAGTAGATTTGTTCTGTCATGTGTGATTCATGTGACTGACTTTGTCCTTCATTCACCTGATCTGCAGAACTGTAGAAGGCCTTATCACAAAATTCAATCAACAGACTCCCGGAGCCATGTGGATTAGATTAGAGAATTAATGGATGTTAATAAAATAAACGAACACAATGCCGCAATCGTATATGCCATTGAAAGTGAGAAACACATCTCTTCTCCGGCCTAGCAATCGTTACGATGGAACCAATAATCGGGTTTGAAACAAGTGTAACTGAGTGAAAAGCACCGAAATCGATTGAATCTGTAACGTGGCTTAAGCAGTTTTCAAGCACACGTTCACCAATGATTAAAATTCGAACGGAGGAACATGTGGCTCTGGCAACCAAGCGGTCACATGTGTTGTTTGGTGCACTGAAACAGGTTCCACCGAACCAGACTGTTTAGGTGAAATTAAAACGGATGCTATACTATATGAATGGATAGTTCCTATAAGGAGTAACACGACGATAAAAACATTCACATGTAGTCTGGGGAGTGTTTACCGGTTATAGTATAAATTTAGTGAGTATTTTTGATTTAACCGTCCATTGTGTTTGGCAGATGGAGTAGTCCACCTCTTCGTTCTATCACAAACAACGAGTTGATCGAATTTATTGTTCATGAGGCAGTTTAATAATAAATACCATTCGTATCACCATGATTTGGCGTTTTTGTGCAACAAAAATCAGTTTATATATCTGAATCGAGTTCAAAAGCAAATCGACGAAGAAATTTAGCATCGTCTTTTCAAGATATTATGAAGTGCTATTGGGGAACAAAGGAGAACCAACAGTACGATGCAAGTTAAAATAGTCGGGATAGTCATTAATTTCTATTCAAAGTAGTTAAAACAAGAGTTAACTGTTTGGATGTATGGGAACTAAAAATTATTTTCATTTAGAAAGAGTATCAAACATTTGGCATGTTTTTGAACATGGGCATTTAATTACCGAATACGTCAAAATATAGTGCTAAAAAATCTCACGGACAATCTGGTCTTTATTATAATATGACACCTCCGCATTGGTGCGGTGTTGCGGACTATTTTGTGGTGAATTACCAGTTAGGATTAGATGACCATCTGAAATTTTCTGTGTTCGACCTTAATAGGAGTTACTCGTATCCTCAGCATACAATACCGATGAACAGTACTTGCGAGCTGGTTAGCTTTACTGGTTTTCTTCTCGATTCGAGGTGATAACTTATCAAAAACAGAGAGTGGAAAGATGCTGCTATTCAGGTAGTTTTGTCCTAGAAAACAGCCCAGTGAAGTGCCCACGGGAATATCGAAAACGACGGATGATCGCTGCCACGTTACCGCCAATCCTAGAAAGTCTGATAACACTTGGACAGTGGAAAGCTGTGACAGAAAGAATAACCTGTCTGTAATCGAGTGAAAGATCAGTGGGAGGGTAGTTTACGTGAAGTTCGGATTAGAAAATTCAACAAGAACCATGTAGTTGACACTTGAAAACACTGCACACAAAAACAAAAATAATCGAGGGAAGTTTCTTCGAATCAGTTGCAAGTAATGCGTTGAGTTGAAAAGCATACTTTTTAGACGTGTCAACGAACTGAGTGATATTTCACAACTGGGCAACGTTCAGGCTGGACGCATTGAATAATTCGAATTATTATTGACATGGTACCAAGAAGAAGGCATTCGTATTTAGTAGCCAAAATAACAACCAGGAATAGATTATGGTTTGGATTGCGTTTCTCCCTGCTGTTTTCAGTAGACCGGCAAACCTGGACGGTACCCGGTACACATTCAACCACACTTAACCATTTATGTTTAGCTCCCATTAAAAGCAACAATGACTGAAATTGGATATTTGTAAGTTGAAAGAAAAGTTTAAAGGAATTAGAAACCTAATAGGTAAGAAAGTCTAACGAATAACTTTGCCTAATGGATCCCATTTTTAGCCTTTCTTTTCACGTACGAAGCAGGCAAATATTGTGAATGTGGAAGAACGGTAAAAAGCAGAAAGATAAGATTCGAAAGAAAATGTATACTCAATGTGAACTCGGAATCCCCCTTGCCTTAAATAGTTCTGTACCTTAATTCGCTACTGTGGCTGCTGTAATAAACGCCTGCCTGTGCCAACCACATTCTCCTTTCGTGTGTAGTTATTGGCTAGTGGTGCGATCAAGTTCCGGCGGTAACCGAGCCTCTGTTACCGTAGTTTCAAAATGAGCTGCTTCTGTTTCGCTTACACATAATTACCTCAGAACCTATGTCAAAAAGCCGCAACACACGTCATACTTACACCCGAGGTTTTNACCGTTTTGTGAGATCCTCCGTTAGGAACTTTGCACTCGTAGCCCGTATCTCGACCCAATTGAGGATCTCAGGAGTTTTTTCACTAAACGGGCATGTCCAAATACAGAGACTCCCGTCCCTGTGTTGTAATAAAAGACACTGAATGCAGAGTGGGCAAATACTACCATCCAAGTTTACGAAATTCGGGTTAGCAGTATGCAGAGGAAGGGGGACTGTAGTGACGTTTTGTAGTAAAACGGACGGATTGTGCATGACTGAAGTAAAGAACTGCTATTCGTACTGTATTGGCCGTTTAGTTTTTCACATCCTATTTAAATGCAACGATGAATACTTTTTAATACTAAATCAGTCCTAAAATGCTTTCAGTTTTTTGACTGCTCATGGATTTACCGATCCTGTACGAAAAAGGTCGTGTTGCTGTTCTGATTTTTTAATATGGACAGAAAATTTTAGTGTCACTGCAATTTCGACGCTCACCTTATTAATGGAAATCACGTGAAGAACACATGCCATTGTGCTGTAGGGTAAAGACAAACATCGCGTGGCGTTGTTGCACCCGATATTCGCGTCAACCAGTTGTACGATAGTCGATGAATAAACAGTCGTCTTTCGGTAATAGATGTTATAAAATTTTACTTGATTTTGATCACCCGCTACAGCGCTTTGCCGAATAATTACAAATATATGGTCAACGTTCATTGAGAAATTGAAGACAAAGTGCGTCTGACAAAACAAACTGCCACTGTTATAATTCTTCAAATGGTCATTACCAATTATAAAACAAGTTATTCAACACTGAGGTGGATCTTATCGCATTACCCATAAAGAGATCCTACTCGCACCGACAGTTTGACTGAGCTTCCATTCGGCTACGATGTTGTCCCAGTCACCACACTTGAATCAAGTGCTTGATCGACGCCTAACCACAATAGGGATAATTCACGAGAAAAACGCTTCTGGTTTCCTAGTAATGGGGGGGATGCGTTCATACTGTAGAGTTCCGATTGTTTCGGCCGTACACAGTAGGTTGAAGAGCACTGACGGAGATTATAACGTGGGAATACGAAAGACAGTTTTGATCTCCTAACTTTCGTTTCGAGCAGGTGTTGGCCCATTGCACTTTCGCTCTGTCCCCGTTATTCTGTGCCCTAACCATCACTAGCGGTGTCCTCTTTTTTTTGATTGACAGTTTTATTTGTACCTGGATGCATAAGAAGTAGAAAAAGGAGTAGGTATAAGCAGAATGGCAAATATACCGCAGAAAACTGCGATCTAACGGATAGCTTTGCCATAGATGGCATCCCATCTAGGGATTTTCATTCATCGAAGCTTTTATACTTCTTTGAAAGCGTTTGGATTTGTTCAGTTTCTGATCTCCGTTTGTGTATTTTTAGCAAACCTGAGGTCATATTACACGGTTTGGTGGGTTTCGTCATGCTGTAATACTCACTTAGATAAATTTCTTTTGTTTCACATCTACTGTTCATCTCGACGATTCCCACTTTCATTGATTATTGTGATCGCGAATTTCATTTTTTGCCTCTTTCGTACAATAAACTCCAATCTATTCATTTCCCAGTTTTAGTAAATTGGTGCATGGGTGATTCTCTGCCGCCATTAGGGTAATCGATACACTACTGAGGATGGTGATAGTATGGCTGACCCAGCTGAGCCGAATTTGCTTTACTTGATCTGCCTCATCTGTTACCCTCCTACCTATCCTCAGTAGGTAGCAGTGCTTGGTTGGAATGTCCGAAGGAGTACAAGGCTATATGCCAAATGCTTGAGCTGTTTGCTGTGACGAAGTTTGGCAAAGGCGTCACGATGGTGTCGCTTCATGCACTGACAACATGCTGAGTTGAAAAGGCCCCAACAACCTGCGTATGATTGCAGCCACACAAAAGCCTATCAGCCTCGAAAACCCACCGGCGGACAGACCGAAATAAACACTGGAGCGCCAGAGTTTGTCTAGGTACATAGGTGGATACGCGGGTACTCCAGTGCTAATTGAGGTGTGTCGACCTTCGACTTCTGTTTGTGACAAGCTTTCTTCTAGGTGTAAATAGCCGGTCGTTTTGGTCTTTCGACACTCACCCTGTACGTTCATCAATTAGGCAAGAAAATGAGCCAAGTCAAGTTAATCTGTCTCAGGTTGGTTGTGAGAGAAAATCGCTCACTCGAAAAAGAACGATCCCTTGATTCAAATACGTTGCGGTGGGTTTGACTTCTCAAATCAACCAATGGTTTGGGTGTTGCATTTTGCGCTGCATGAGTGAACAGTGTGTTATGACTACAACACCCGTTAAAGCATCCATTTTATTATTCTGAGCACAAATTTCGGTCAAAAATATCTGCTTTGCAGTATGCTTATTGAAACCGTTTTGAAAGTAGAATATTGACTGCATCTACTATTGTTGAGTTAGAAGGGTTACGCTGGCTGAAATGGATCGCACAACCAAAACTGCCTATTGTTTTCTTAGTTGCCGATACGGTAAAGACCTAGCCCTCAGCTCAGTGAGGGAATTCATCTTCAGGCCGAGACTACACTCACCAACAGACTCTGAACGAATGCCTTCTGTGGAAAACCTTTGCAAAGACTGTTCTTCCGAAACGAAGTGTGAATTCATCCGTTTCCTGTCCTTTTTGCTATTATTCATATTGCCCGCTGCGCAAGTAGTCATGAGATCAATAGTCACAGATATCGGAATGAAAATGGCTCCCTAAAATTCTTTTTTTCTTCTTGTTTTGTCCTTGTTACTTCTTTCTGTTGGATAGGCAAAGATACAGTTTTCAGGAAGGGGAAGTCGTCATTCAAAAGGGCTGCCATACAAGTCAGGCGGTGGTGGTGGGATGGGAACAGACGTCCTTTCAGGGTGATAATTTAGTGAAGTTATCACCAGGCCACCACCACCTCAAATTGACGTAATAAATGAGAAATCTACCAATTAATTAAAATCAGGGAATAAAAGCATTTGACGTATACAACTCAGTGGACCCAATATATTGGGAGTACCGAGAAACCCGCGATCCAATTAATCACCAAATACTACTACGCAAACCTTGCAGCTATTACACTACTCAATGATCGATTACTGAGAATATTCAGGTGCTTTTTCACCAAGATGTTAAAATAGTTTGTGTTCGGCATTCACTATTAGGCCACATGAACTTAATGACGCCGGCATCTCTGCCTAACCTCGTCTTATTTGCAATTTTACAAACAACCCGCAATAATCTTTTTTTTGTAGACTAAAATAGATTCAAGAATAACCTTAGAAGATTAATGCGAATTACGTGGGAACTGATTAGCCATTGATTGAATCCAACTAAAAGTGATATACCAGGAAAAAAGATTATTATACAGATAAAAAATAAGTCAAATTATGGTTTTATTTGCGGGATATGCGGTAATCGGTGAATGTCAAATACGGAAGTTTGAGACTTCAGCACACCTGGAAAACGAGATATCATTTCATTTTAATTTAAAAACTTCGATGAAGGTCGACGTTGTACATCAGCATTTTGGGGAGCCAGCAAAATTGTTACAAACAAAGCTACGGCAAATGAGATAGAACTAATCCACTGAGATGGGTCAAATTTTTGCAGCAATCCTAATTGACCAAATAACCACACAATCCCAAGAGGCATATCTAAGGCCGAAAGTGTGGTAATTCTTATTACCAAGACCTGATTGATTGTAATTGGATCTTCCACTGGGAATTGACTTCTTCATCATTAAAGTACTTCAAATCTCGATGCCATTGACTGCACTGGTTTTGTTTATGCTGCTCTGTTGCCGGTTCGAAATCTATATCAGACGGTTCTCTAAAAGACAATATCTCACAACGTTGGATCACCTCAAGCAGATCATGTACAGATAAAATGTGAGATAGAGTATTGAACTGATTCAACATACTCGGGTTACTGATTTTTCTGTTCCTCCAAGTCTGAAAATGGTGACTAATCCTGAAGGAAATGGTCAACGTTGCTCGCCGATAGTCAATTACCAAAACCCTCGAGTTGAATATACCAAGAGATTATTCAATGGCTCCGATGAAAACCGGATTAGCAAGCGGTGCCGTCAGATCCTTTGAGATGAACCCAGTGTGTTGGCAGGACAAACACGGTAGAAGGTAAGAACAGAAGGGAATTAGATGGATAAGAGGAGCAGAGTCCAAGGCGAGGTGAACGAATGCAGTTACTGGGGCTATCCCTATCTCAAAGCCGGTGCAACCGAATGGATCCAGTTCTTCCGCACCAAACATTGCAGCACCTCAACGATCCGTGTTGTCTTCTACTCACGCTATTCCCCAACATCCCTCCCAGGGGACACTCCAAGGAAAGTACGTCCAACCAGCCGGTTGGAGCCATATTACAGCATAAACTGAAAGGATTCCCATGCCATTTTCAATGAAGTTTTTGAACAGCTTCCCTATGAACACACGTCTATTATGTGGCGGCTGTTTACTTCATTTATCTACCCCTTCTGAACAGTCATGCACACAATCTCATTTGAAACTTGTCAGCCTGATATCATTAGGGACAGATATGACCAACCCATCACAAAAGTAGTTCAAGTAGTAATGTGAATTCAAGTCAAATGATCACCTAACTCTATCCAATCTGGGAGTTCAAACAGCCATGTATCATCATTTTAACTGGATATAATTGAGTATTAAGATGGAATGAGTGACAGTGAGAATTGGTACTTCTGATGTTGAGTGCTGCCTGGTTCCAAGGGTTCATCTTCTCATTTATTGATTTTCATGGAACATTTTTCCTTCACTTAAGGATTCAAAAACCTGCTTATTTCCGTGTCAACTAAATCACTCCCATGACCTGACTGACACACGGGCCTACACCAGCATTCAAGACTAACTGAATTCCTTCAGTACCTGTGTGATTGTGTGATTCTGACGCGAAAAACATTGCCGTCCTGTGGATTATATTTCGCACCGAATATTCACCATGCTTCCTCGATTATTGTATTCCTTTGCTTTTCTAGTGGGCTATTAAGTTGCCCGAAGGAGAGGTGAAAACCCACAGACTGTTACGGGACATTGAAATGATTAGGGCGTCAGGGATGATAGTAAGACCGCAATACACTACTTTGAACAGATCCAATGGTGAATACGTCTTCCAAACGAACTCAGGAATTGTTGGAGTATTGCATTTAGCTTGGTCCTATTGATCGTTTATTGACATCAGGCACTGTTGATAGTCTTGAACGTGGGTTTCACTCCGTTGTTGGTAAAGGCATTTATTTGTGATAGAACTCTCTATAATATCCGAAAAAGAGCACTGAATAACTGTTTATTGGAACATTTCGTCAGTGTCCATGATTAAGGGTTTTGACTCCCAAATTCAAGGTTCGCGGTTCGAGTCCAGGGGGGAACTCATTGCTGACGAAAAGGCCCTCTAGTGCTTTTTGCAATGATCTCAGAGACTTATATCACGTATAGAACTCAAAAGTACTTTTACAAGACAGCAATTCATTTCAAACTTTATCTAATAAAAACAACTAAAATTTGTCATGTTACTCTGTTCTTTCTTAGTACATCCAACCTGTACATGATTCTTTTCTTTTCTCTTTTTCATTTTACTTCTTTTTATTGAATACACAAAGATACGACAATTTTCAGGAAGGGGGAAGCGGCCAATCAGAGGGGTGCAATTCAACACACAAAGGGAAAAGTCCTTGAGTAGGTGGTAATTCCTTCATAATTTTTGCATGTAGTATCACTTCGAATCAACCAACAACATCACCTGCTTCAAAATATATTCTCTCATAATGTACTAGAACAGTCTCATTCAACCAAGTGGTAGACAAATTCATTATAGATTAAATTTATTTCTGTACTTGAGCGTATCCCTAATGTTGACTGGTTCGATTAGAGGCAGGAAAACATCATGTAATAATCCAGGTGATAGATCACACAAATGCATAAGCACAACTGGACTGTCTGTGCGTATCGACACATCCCGATCGCGTCCCGAATTTCGACCGATTCCAGAGTGTCGCATGTAGATCGCTTACAACCTGTCGATGGAACAAGTAAACGCGTTCGAAAGTGACCATGTGACTGGCCTGAACAAGAGAGAGGCAGTAAATCGTGCATAATCCATCCATCCAACCAACAGTATGATCGATCCGGCACGCAAATCAACTGTCCGAAATTATCGAAGCACAGTGTCACATGATCTGGCAAATGAGCCTCGGTCAACAAATCTGGACTGTTTAGTTTGACTGTCAGAATTAAAAATATTATTTTCCGTCTATCTATCGTTTAACTGATAACTTGGTGTGATCCAGTGTCAAACCGATTTGATGTCGAAATCATGGAAACTGTTTCCCTTTTTAAATACCAATAAAATTACAAATATCACAGATGATTTTCCTTGAGCCAAGAATATTTAAAGAAATAACTTTTGAGGAATTTGTATAAATAATGTTCTTCTAAAATTCAACTATGTCGGCAAGTTCTACAGAATATTAGATAGGTATTTTATAAGTGATCGTAACACAGGAAAACTCATTGCAGTCGGTAAAAGTCAGGTAAAGTCAGGTAAACGTTCTTTTCCTTCCAAATTATTTCAGCGATTTAGTTAGTTTTTCTTTACTCAAAGTCCCATAACTTGGATGTTTTAGTGAAAAATATTTACGTTGAAAGAATTAGCACTAACTTTTTCATTGGATTATGTGAGACTTAGTGCATTCATTTCAATAAACATTTATTGCATGCTTATGAGTAACCCGAATCTGAGATCAGTGTTCGTGTCAGGAAGCACATAGATTTCATCAAGAAGGATTATCGCTACACCGAATGACCTCTGGAATATGTCAAACGGAATAAAATTGTTAAAACACTCATCCAAACCTGCACCTCCTGCTTTACTAAATAATCAACCTATGTTTGGAGACAGTGGATGACACTTTCCCTTTCGCCGTGGTCATTTATTCCGTCACTGCTTATCACTATATCATCCCATAATTTTGTATTACGATGAATTCGTCGTTTAAATGAGGCATGAGCTGAAAAGCTGGGGGCACTGGACTACCGTCTCAACCCCGATGAGTATCATCACCAATGAGAATCCATCGACCCAACTGGGGATCGAACCCGGGACCTCACAGGTAGAACACAAACATGCTACCCACTCTGCCAACGGGCAGCTGATCAGACCGTTTCTCATTTCGAATATACACCATATAGTGCAAACCATCTATGAGAGCTTGTTCGGAGTATCGGTCCTCGCTCATCTCAGCACAAGCCTCTAGGGTTATGACTCGGTTGGAAACTTTCATAACCTGACTATATCGTGTGTATTCCAAATGAGATACGGTCTGATCAGCTGCCCGTTAGCTGAGTGGGTCGCATGCTTGCGTTCTACCTGTTAGGTTTCGGGTTCGATCTCCGGTTGGTTCGATGAATTCGCATTGATAATGAGAACCTGCCGGGTCGAAACGGTTGTCTAGTGCCTCCCAGCATTTCAGCTCAAGCCTCACTTACACGATGAATTCTTCATATATTCAAACCAAATCCTCCATTCCTATCATATAGTTTTATATTCATCTTTTTCATGCAACTCAATCTCTTGTTAAGTTTTGAATCCCTCTCTTATACTTCACTGTTAAGCGCCTGAACTTCCAAGACACGGTTGAAACCAAACTCGAAACTGCTACTCATCTGTCGCTCGCCGCGACTCCAATGAAATACCATATAGTATATGAGCTCACTCAAAATGACTATTAAACCTGTTTATAGCGCTTCCCCAACTGACCACATATAAGAACTTATAAAGGGTGAAACCTATGAAAACTTCAGAAACAGAGAGCGAGAGAAATAACCCGATAATATTGTTACTATGTATGCAACTCAAAACCGTATTAATACAAAATTATAACAATAATCCATGAAGTTCCCTGAAGAGAACCCATTGGACGAAAGTGACTCTCAATTTATTAAGATCGATTGTTTACTATCACGAATTCCGGTTGCATCTGAAAGTCAAGATAAATTACCGAATGAAGCTATGGAACAAATTTTTGCTTATTTCAAACATAGTGAATCAACATATTTGGGGGAAAAGCGACCGAATTACTCCTATTCGCAGGTATTGAAAAAAGGGACATTGGTAACCTGTAGTCAATAAAACGATTACGTGTGGTTTCAGTTTCCAGCATCGGTAAAAGTATTTATTTGTGATGATAACTACATAGGACGTTCTACTGACGAGAGACTTCTCTAGTCACGTGTCTATCACATTGAAAATAGAAACAGAAATTAGATTATACTTTATCGATTTTATAATTTTTCTACTTATTCAGGCAAAAATGAACTAATAATATATATGCGTAAAATTTAAAAATCGTACAGTCGTGCAAAACATCAATCCTGAAATATATTACAATTCAACTGTGAACTTCTTTTTCACATGACTAAAATGATGTGAGATGTGAAATCCATCCTAAAAGTCTAACTGAACGTTTTCCGTCATTTCTCATTCAGATTTTGTATTTTCACGCGGTTGGACTCCGGAAACTGTGAATGGTTGATTACCCAAATGTTCTTTAAACTCTGAAAGCCGAACTTTTCTTCACTTTTTCTTCTTCAACGGATGACACTCCTCGTTTCCATTCATCTTGAAAAAGCTTTGTATTGATCTGACTTCCACATTTTTTCGATGCGATTATTTCGAATCAAGTTGAAGTAAATTTACAAAATACTTCTTCAGTAAATCACTCATAAAAATACCAAGTTTGTGCGAATATTATTTTTCACAAATGTTACCCATTTGTTTTTAAACTTCAAAACAATAGGCCGTACAAAATTATTAACTGTTTGCAAGGGATTGTGTTAGGCAAAAAACGGAGGGAATTGAACAGAAAAATGGCTTTCATTTCCTGAGACTCACGCGAAATCATCAACGACTTCCACTTAGTCCATTAAAACAGCAGCTAAAAGTGGCACAGCGGAATCACAGTGAACGTTTATACGCGAACATCTGAACTGGCACCAAGATCGTGTTTATGGATGTGAGTGACATGCAGATAACTCATGATGTATTTGATGTCAGTGAGAATCCTGTTTACGAAGCTTTCTATGGTCTTGGTGTGATGGTACCGACAACGAAAATGAGACAGAGGTGACCTTTTACAGTTAAACTAAAGCTTAGAATTTCACTTCAATGATTTGTAGTAAAAGCATAAGGAGAGGAAGCCGAAAAATGGATAATACTGAAAGTATCCAATATAGGTTTTGAGAACCTTTTCACCAACTAGATACGTTTGGTTCACTTGGAATAGTAGTATTTTAGCCATGGATGTTAATATATTGGACAGCGGAAAGATTCTATGATTTGAAGAAGTAGAGATAGGAGAAACTAATCAAAACATTAAAGAAAAACGGTCTAAAGAAGTCGTTGTTAAAAGCATAGCAGTAGCAAATGCATCCTGGGTATAATTATTCGGCTCTTATACGAACTAGGGCCGGTCGTCGGGGACTGCAGTGTAAGATAGTGTTCAGTTAATGATAGTTTATTCCGGTAACATGAGTTCTGAAAAGGTTAAGGGGATAGGCTGAAAACGCTCAGAAAGTACATTGGTAGAAAATTTCTTGGAAATCAGAATAAAATATTTCATGATGTCTTGATTGGTGCTTCCATTGCTAGCATAAGGAGCTCAGCGCCATACTTCAGCGGGAGACGAAGAAAGTTAAACTTAACTTCGCTTGATCAAACAAGTAAACGTACGCGAAAGCAACTATTGTGTAAGTGCCGGATTTCATGGTCCTAAGACAAATCATTTTTTTCTATAGACTGTATCGGCTCAATTCACGTAAACTGAGGAATCAGAATAAATACCCGATAAGACTTTCACACGTACAGTGCGAGCGCTCGAAACAGTATGTAGCATGAGCAGTTATTATGCCCTAACAAAAATTGTTGTACTAATTCCAAACTCTTTGAGAAGAGCTGGGATTAACATACCTTTTCAGAACATTTTCG